>VUQS01073889.1:44732-66686 GCA_015108495.1 Heterochromis multidens
AGTGGTTATCGGAGTTACCGTTTCCTACTTATCAGCTTAAAGCAGTTTGACCATTCTCCTCTGACCTCTGGCATCAACAAGGCATTTTCACCCAGAGAACTGCTGCTCACTGGATATTTTTTCTTGTCAGACCATTCTCTGTGCACTGTTTACTGGGAAAATCCCAGTAGATCAGCAGTTTCTGAAATACTCACACCAACCCATCTGGCACCAACAACCATGCCGTGTTCAAAGTCACTTAAATCACCTTTCTTCCCCATTCTGATGCTCAGTTTGAACTTCTGTAGGTCAACTGACCATGTCTCCATGCCTAAATGCAATGGGTTGCTGCTGTTTTCAGTGCCTTAAGGCACTGTAAACCTATACAGGTTTTTATGTCTTTATCTTCTGCGTTAACATTGTGTTAACATTAAGTTTACATGGAATGAAATGTGCTATTTTAATAAAATTGCCATTGCCATGTGATTGGCTGATTAGATAGTTGTGTTAAAAAGTTGAACATGTGTACCTAATAAAGTGGATGGCTAATAATTGGTGAAAGGTATATTCAATGTTGTATTAATATGGGGTAGGACAACAAACAATAAAAGCTGTGACATAATACAAATTGCCAACAACTGTATAGAGAAACTGTATAATTATACAGTATAATCAATTTTTAGATAAACAGAGTTTCATGAAAAGGTACACCACAATAAACATATTAATTGCTGCACAATAGCTATTTATTTAAATACAGATTTGATTTTGTAGCTGTTTAATTTCAACCAATTATGAAGTGAATCAAATCAGAAAGATAATAAACAACAAAGATCTTCATTAAAAGAATACCCATCACACTAACAATAACCACAAAGTATACAGTGTACCGGGTTCTAAAAACTAATGTTTAATCTTCAGCTGTTGTGTGCACATGGGGAAGTCCATGGAAACCAAACAGAAAACAAACAGTCAACATAGCCACCTATTCTCCTTACCAAGCTTTCTTGTCCCTGCAAAACCAGCAAGTATCCAGATTCCACAATTGTGAGGACAATTTCAGGCTTATTGCCCTTTGCCTCAAGTATCTGGTGACGAGAAAAAATACTGAATTAGTTATTACTTTTCCTGGCAGTGACTTCATATACACATTTCTTAAGGATGTAGGATGCTTTTTGTGAATTATATTGCTATTTTTTACTGATTAAGATAAATGATGTAGCTCATTAATATAGCAAAGACAGTAATGTTTTTTATTCTGTTACATTTAAACTACCTGGTAAGACAACGTGTACTTGATACAATTTCCTGAAAATGGGTTTAAAATTTTCTTTAAAAAGGTGCACTACCCAGTATGGCTCATGAGTATCTGGAATAACTCATAATTATTATTATAAAGTCAGACAGATAAAATCTTGTAATTCCATGCTCACAAATTGCCTTACACTGAATTTTACAACTTACAACGCTATAATCTTGTGTGATGATTGTAAATGCAAATATGTTTTGAATCAATGCCTCTGAGCTGTCCTATAATTTAGACATATTTTGGTTTCACAGCCACCCGTCTGTGTCATCAAAATAAATATGTAGCTCTAGCTTGCCATCTAGAGCCTGGTGCAGTTAATGAAAGAAAAAGCCACAAGGACGAGTGTTACAATTTTTCAAACCTGAAGAAAACAAAACAAATACAGAAACAAAAAAACAAAAAGATAATCATAATCGGTACAGCCAGTATGACACACATCTACTTTTACACTTGGAATATAATTACTTTAAAACTTTAAGATTAGTATTATATCATTGGAACATATAAATAAGATAGATAAATAAGCTTTCTCTACTATCAGTTGTTTGTTACCTCAGTTTCATGTTGAATGCTGAAAGCACATAGAGACTACAACTGCATGCTCTATTTGACTGGGAATCTGGGGAGTTTGGAGTCTGGGTCAATGCCTTGGGCTCTTAGTTATGCTCCCTGAGCTGTTCTTGAGCAGTTTTTGCAATGTGGCAATAGGCACTGCCAGGCTGCAAACAGGAGGGTCCATTGCCATGAGGTGGTCTGCTTGGTCTGCAAAAATATTTTGGTAGGTGGTGCCTGTCAAGTAACATTCTCATTTTTGGCAGCACCCCAGATTTCCCTGCAGAAAAACTACAAGATTTTAATGTTGAGGCTGATAGTTCTATATTACTAGAGAGATAACATTAGAGCAAAAAGAAAATAATGTTAGAAATGTTATTGTTGTAGTGTCTATGTGCTTCAACACATAGACACAGAAAACAAAGTACCTCCTGCCACTACAGAGTTTTATGCAGATCGTTTTAATGTTGTTTTATGCAGCAACTCATAGATATTAACCACAATTTTGAGTTAAGTTACTGTTCTATTTTGAGTCTGTTTCTGGAGATTTGATTTTATATCTTGAAGCACATGCGAGTGGGTTTTTCTACCACACATGCATATGAATACCAAAACTGAATTTAAAGCAGTGCTGGGAGTTACAGCAGAACTAAGTAAACCTTCAAACAAAGGTCCTATCAGTCAACACAAATTCCCTCTGACATAAAGTGGAAAGCAAAGAACTCTAAATCATTTTTTTCCTGGCTCAAAATAGGTCTTTGAGGGGCAACTATGTAAAAATCTGTGTGCAGAGCCCCAAATTAAAGCAGTATGTAAATGTTGCCTTTCTCCCATTTGCATCATAGTTTGAATTTGTGCTCTAATTTACATTCATACTACATTTACCATTATAAGGAAATAAAACAGCAAAAAAACAGCAAAAAAAACCCAAAAAACACGACTATATCCATGAATTCATATTAGTATATACAGTGCTGTGAAAAAGTATTAGCCCCCTCCTGATTTTCTTTTTTTTTTTTTTTTTGCATATTTGCCAAACTTACATGTTTCAGACAATCAAAAAAAAAAAAATGTATATTAGACAAAGATAACCGGAGAAAATACAAGATACAGTTTTTGCATGATGATTTCATTAATTAAGAGAAAAAAGTTATCCAAACCTACTTGGTCCTATGTGAAAAAGTAACTGCCCCCTAAACCTAATAAGGGTGGTTGTACCACCCTTCGCATCCAGAACTGCAATCAAGCAAAGACTCAACTGGCAATGAGTCTTTCACATCACCGTGGAGGAATTTTAGCCCACGCTTCTTTGCAGAATTGATTTAATTCAGCCACATTGATGGCCGGACATTCTCCTTCAGGATTTTCTGGTAGAGAGCAGAATTCATATTTCCATCAATTACAGCAAGTTGTCCTCAAGCAGCACAGCAGCCCTGTAGTAGGCCCGCTATTCCTTGTAAGGTTCACCACTGTTCCCAGTTTTCTCCATTTGTGGATAATGGCTCTCGCCGTGGTTTGCTAGAGTCTCCAAGCCTTAGAAATGGCTTTGTAACCTCTTCCAGACTGATAGATGTCAATGACTTTGTTTCTCAGGTGTTTCTTTAGATCGTGGGGTGATGTGGTGCTTTTTGAGATCTTTTAGCCTGCTTCACTTTGTCAGACAGGCTGTATTTATGTGATTTCTTGATTCAACAGTTCTGGCAGTAATCAGGCCTGTGTATGGCTACTGAAATTGAATCCAGCTTTCCAAAAAAAAAAAATGCAGTTAATCACAGTTAATTTATGATTTAACAAAGGTGGGCAACTACTTTTTCACACAGGTTTTTTCCCCCATTTAATAAATGAAATCATCATTTAAAAACTGCATTTTGTACTTACTCTGATTATCTTTGTCTAATATTAAAATTTGTTTGATGATATGAAACATGTACGTGACAAAAATGCAAAAAGAGATGAGCGATGACTTAAATTGATTCTAATAAAATAGTAAAATGCTTGCAGTTAAAGCTGTTAAACACCCCTCTATGTTTTACCAAGGCTTATAGAGACAAAGGAAATCTCCACTGTATGAGTTACAAACTGGGATGGGCTTCCAAAATGGCAGGTAGGGTGTAAAAAAAAACAAAAACAAATCCTAATTAACAACATATGAACTGAGTTTTAATATTCAGCCAAAACACTGCAGGGACTAAAGTTAATATCAGGCAGAAAGCTAATACAGCTAGGTTAGCTTAGGAAGGGTTAGCTAGCCAGGGTAAGGTTACTGAGTAATCCTTAAATGAAGGTCAGTTACCTTCCACGGTGTTACTCCTGTCTTTCTGGACCTAGGGATGAAACGCCCGTAGCGTTTTAACTTCCATGTATGAGTGGTAGTCATTTCCAGTAGAGGAGATGTTTTTTGATAGTCCAGGGCCAGCAGAGGAGCCTGAGAGGCACAAAACAGAGATGGCGCGAAAATGAACGCCTTATTCCCCCAGCAACAAACAGAGAAACTGAACTTAATATGAACTTATAGCTACTTTTTTTTTATCTTTATGTTATGGTCAAAGGTGACAGTAACATTAAAGAGACATGACACTCAATGCTGAGTTGAATTACTCCAAAACACTTCAGTAGCCAAACCTCTGCCCAATACACTCGTGTAATGTCTGTATTACAATACAATATATACAGTAACGGTGGTAAGAAAATTTGGCTTTGCAAGGAGCTGTTAAACCCCACTTTCTGTTCAAGGATGGCCACTGGTGCCAGATTCAGGTGGACAGCTTGATTGTCTTCCAGCCATCCTCTGACAGCTCAAGGGTGACTTTTGGTTAAGGGTAAGTGCTGACTTATTTTGAGCATAAGACTCCGCTGAGATGGTCCAGTATTACTAATTTAATTTGTGGTTATAATGATGGCTAATTATTGACTATAATTCATGTAGGTGTATCAATTCAAGTGCTCCAGTATTGCTGAATGCTGGCTCACTGACATGGTTCATAAGATAAGATAAGATAAGATAAGGTAAGATAAGATAAGAGTGAACCAATTTGATCTTAAGTGGGCCAGATGGAACTTTACCTAATAACTATACTGTAAAATAAATACCTCCAAATTGTTCCCCCTTCTTTCAGTGTAAAGGCGTTTAAGTTCATGAATAGGCTGATATGTTTTACCACATTCAGTGAGTCTAATGTGATTACAAAAAATGATTCTGTAGTACATCAAAGAATCCCTTACTGGACTTGCTTAATAAGAAATAAATCTGTAAAATTACAAAGAAAGTGACAACAAACCTGAACTTTGTTCTTATGTTAATTCAAAGAAAATCAAAAAATATGAACTTTTCTGTTATTCAGTAGTTTATGTCTTACTTACTTTGGTGTACTATGGCAGCCCATGATATCTTTGTCAGTCAGGAGGCTATAAAACTGATTCAGACCTGTGGCTCAGATGAAATCACCAGTTCAGTCTCTCATGATGTGATCCATTCTTAGGGTCAAAAAGCAGTGAAAAGTCTAAAATGTATGCCATCGTTTGCAATTTTCACAGTTTGCGAAGCCACCCAGTGGGTCAGATGTATGTTTGACACCCCAGGTGTAGCCGGAAGCATTTATTACACACTATACAAATGGATCATTTATTTATTTTGTTTTTGTATCATGAAAGCTACAAACAAAGTCCTTTTTTTATTCTTTGTCTCTTTGTCTTAAACTAAAATGTCAGAAAAAAAATGTTTCCTACATGTTTTAGTTAAGTCAGGTAATTAATTTAAGACCCATATAACTCACATTCACCTTGTATTAATATAATCTTATAATTATGCAATTAAACAATCTTACCTTGGTGAGATATTCATTAAACAACAGGTTTTTAACTGTTCCATTTCCACTAGTGCTTGGTTGTATTATGTAATTGATTCTGTGTTTTTGATGCTGTACTGATATGGATGATGTTTGAAAGTTAAACTTCTTTAAAATATTGACTCAGTAAGTGGTTTAAGTGGTAGAATTGTTGATAGACAGTACTTTGAATATCTGTGCCAGTTAGGAGGGCTTTCACTAAATGCTGTATAGGTATTTGTGGCTAGAATTCAGTTCATTTTATTCTTTTTTTTTTCTCTCTTTTTTCGGATTGGAAGCCAAAGTTACATTATGCAAATTCAACACAGTAAAAAAAATTCCGGTAAATTAAATTAACATGTAGCTATTTTACATTAGCAAATTGCCTTCTATTTTTCTTCAGTATCAGGACATCCATATTAGTCCTACATTATCCACTGGAATATATAATAAAAGATTTTGTCTTTTTTTTTTTTTGTCAGTTTTTGACATTGATCATTCTCAGTGTAAAATGTTGATGAAGTGACACCAACTAAGATAATTTGTTCATAGTGAAACTAGCCTTCTAGTTGATCGGCTATTACAGTGACAATGTAGCTTTGGTCAAAGCTATATTGAAAAGAAAAGAAAAAAGAAAATATTTTCAATCGAACAATAAGGACGAAGGGGTGCGGCATCCCGTTACAAACACATGTAATTGCACAAATAATCTTGAATTAGGACGCCATCATATTTGTTTATTGCCATTTGAGAAGCCACTCGCATACCAATCATTTTATACAGGAGCTTCTTACCAAATGATAGACGAGCCTATTCTACCTTCATTTGTATTAGTGTGCGCAAATTACGCAGTAGATCAGACTGATTATAGCGATGGCAAGCAGGCTTCTTGGTCTCTCCCAACAGAAGACAACACCACGGTTTAACAGTGGGTATGCTGGCTACCTGTAGCCTTAACTTAAAAGAACGGGAGAACATTTTAAGAATGGAGAGAGCTTTCCCCTTTAAACAAGGTGGGCTGAGCTTATTTGCAGTTCTCGCTCCTATGGCAACCCAATAGATCAGCATCATGAATATTCACAATTCACCAAAACGCATCCTGACTATGGAACAGTGATGTCAGCGGTCCCTGGAATGCTTTACTGTATTTTTGCACGATTATGTTGCGTTGTTTTATGACAGCTGGCAAGGCGTCTTGAGAAAAGAGCATCCTTCGTCGTGCATGACCTTTCCCTGGTCTCCATATCACCGTCCGTCGGCACGTCTCTCACATGTCACGCTAAGGTGACTTTCAGGCAGTTTTTTCCACTTTTGCGCACAATGTCGGAACGGCACAAAGATGTACATCGGGGACGCAGTGGCCAAGCGGACCGCCCAGACTGTGCGTGAGGATATATGCAAACTGTCAGGTAGTCTGATTATGAAAAAGAATATCCCTCATCTGTTTCAGTAGAGCCACGGCGGTCCATGTCATGTGTAGCAGGCTTTCAGGGATTCAGATTAGCTCCAGACTGATCGCTCTCACAAGCAGATAGGGAGCGCGGGGCTGGTGGCAATAACCAATACAATACAGGCTAACAATCTGGATTTATTTAATTTTTCCCACTGTGTCTCAATGTCATAATGGACAGGCTCCACTCCTCCATGCGTAAAAGGCTCTACAGTTTGCCACAGCACATTGGACAGAAAGCATCTATAATGGGTGAAGGAGAAGACGCAGACAAGGACACCCGGAGGAAGAGCATTAGGATGAAGCCTCTACCGTCACCGTCGCCGACCTCTGGAGGAAGCTGCAAAGGCATCGGCGAGACCAAAAGTGGGGAGTCTGTGATCATGGAGACGGACATAGGGAGACCGATGAAGACCAGCTCAAATGGAGATTGTCGGAGATTTCGAGGCAGCCTCTCGTCCATCACAAGTCGACATGTGCACGACTCGGACTCGGCGGAAGAGAGACGCCTCATCAATGAAGGGGATGTCACCCCGAGCGAAGAGAGCCCCCCCGGAGCCATCGGTGACGGGCAGCCGGATCAAGGTGCGCAGGAGGCCAGCAGTGGCGGTGGCGGTGGTGCCCAAACTGATTCTCCAGACCAGCAGTCAGGGTTTATAAAGTTGGATGGTATTGATCAAATTCTGCCGGACGACGAGAGATTATATCAGGCTGGGTTCATACACAGACAGTTAGGAGCAATGCTTCAACCAGGGGTCAACAAGTTCTCCCTGAGGATGTTTGGAAGTGAGAAGGCGGTTGAACGGGAACAAGAGCGGGTTAAATCCGCCGGATTTTGGATAATTCACCCCTACAGTGATTTCAGGTAAATTTAGACACATCACACTTGCTCATTTCTAAAGGGAAAAAGAAAAGGTTCACAATAAAACATGATCTTATCGTAGATGCCGTGAATAGGCCCAGGTGTTTTTCATGGTGTGTCTCATTTATTGGGGCGTTCGTCAGCTCAGAAGCCCATTTTTGTTTTGTTAAGTTTTCTTACTAACCCCTCTCCCACCTTACTCTTTCACATTAAAGGTTACATTTCACAAAGTCCATAACATTAAATTTTTGTTTATTATAATTCGTAGAATGAACCAATTTCATAGAGAAATTTAGATTTTTTTGAGTGTCATAACACAATAGAAGAAATATATTCATTAGTTTTAGTGTATCCATATATTACTATGGAGGCTTGTAGACACATTTAGTTGTTATAGAACAACCCATCACATGACACAACCCAATCCGAATTAGGACTAAACCCTTCCTATATAATAAATAGAAAGGGTTGTGGAGAAAATCTGAGCTTGGGGGACATTTACCATTGCTAAAAGTTCATGTTGAGGTCTACATTTACATAAGCTCTAAATGATTATCTTTCCCCTTTGTTTACACATTATATTAAATATAGGGTTATGTTATTTTATTTAAATTTAATGTGAGTCATAGATAAAGACTGGTTTTGAAATGATCACGTTTTATTCCTTTTCTAACGACGGACTCTAGCAGCAAACATGAATAAAGGAAGTCAGAGTAAGCACTCTGTTGTAGGCCTGCAGTTTCCTCTCTGGTTTTAGTGCCCTTCAGTTTGTTATTGGCCAAGTATCTCTGATTTATGGCTACATGGAGGCTCTTAACTGACAAGTAAGACTGGCTTTAATAGCCTTTTAAACCAAACTGCATTCATGTACAGTAATGATACTGTAGTTTACTGGTGTGTATGTTAACATTATTATTGGGTAGGTATCTCAAAATTATATGGTTTTATTGATAAGAGCTCACATTATCTGCTTCCATTAACCAATCCATTGAAGTACTATATATATATATATATATATATATATATATACACAGATTATACACACACACACAAGTAGAAGTGTCGTATTGTCGGACAACTGTTTGCAGGTATATGCTACATTGTTGACGACTATATGTAAATCCAAACACACTTAGAACAGGCCATCATGAGGACATGAGATATGTATTAGACAGTTTGCCATTTTTGTTATGCTCCTCCCAGCTGGTTGTGTTTCCTCTGATCCCTCTACTCTCTTACTCACCATGTTAAATGTCAGGTTAAGGCTGATTTGACGCTTGGGGGGACTGTCCTGATACTGAAAGGTCAGAGATTTGGAACCAGCCACTGGTTTTGAAGTGTCTTTGAGCAAGACCCTAAAACAGGGACTCTGTTTTTTTTAGTGAACTAGATGCTTGTTTGACTCTGTCATTGAGATCTGCCAAATTAAATAGATGGACTGAGAGAGAAGTAATTTTAAAAAATGAGGTCGGCCACCCACTTGTTTGGGGTATGATGATGGACACTGTATATTACCATAATTAAACATTTTGGTGATCCGAGAACCATTTGCATTTGGTATGAGCACTCAGCACTGTGATTTTGTAATCACTCAACTCTACAATTAAAACCACAGATGTGGCGCTCAATCAGGACAGTAAAAAGTTGAGTCTGTGCTTTAGCTAACTCTGCATTGTGTGTTGGATATTTTGCTGTGACTATCATGAAAAAGACCAAGCAGACATTAATGTATTCTTTTGTATTTTATTTCAGTAAATAATTTAATGGAATCAATATCTAGGGAACCTTTTTTTTTTTTTAAATCAGTATTCACATTTCTCAAATAGCATTTCAGACCAATCTGCATGCAAGATGGGAAAACATAGTACATTATGTTGGAAAGCCTGTTGCCATTGAGTCACAACTAGTATTTCATTTTTGACAAAGTGAAGCCGAAACGAGATACACGGACGCCTACATCCTCAAAATCAGGATAAGGGACAGTACAAGATGACTGTAATTAAAGTACACAACGAGATATGTGGGACCTTTTAATGGGCCTGGAGAGGAGAAGGGTCTCTGTGACTAAAAGTTTTATTCCCATGTCTGCATCAAGGCTTTGGCTCTATAAGCTCAAATTAGAGTGTCACAAGGAATCAGTCATCACTGTAGAGGAATTCAGCAAAATCTCCTCTTGTCAAGTTTTGTATAACACTAAGAAGCAGGGGAGGAGCAATATCTTGCAAGGGAAAAAGGCAGATTAAAAATGGCATCATAATCCAATCTACAGCCTCATTTCCAGATCCAAAGCTGAACAGCCTCCTTCGATTCTGAGCAAACATCTCACAGTGAGCAGATGCGGTCAGTTAGCCAGAGGTTGATGGGAAAAAAAAATAAGACTGGTTTATCAATGTACCCTTTTATAAGAGGACAAATATTAATGTTCTGAATGTTCCAATGGCCGTAAAATACCAGGGGGAGTTTGATGGGGTTGTTGAACAATACATATGATTGGTGCTGAGATTAATGCCTGCTCTGTTCTGGTTCAGACCAGATGATTTTGTTAGATATCTTTTCTGCAAGTTTTCTTGTGTCAATCATGAAAAAGCGATAGAGCTGACGCCTATCATTGCAGCCTGTCCTTGAAATAAAGAGCGATAAAAGTCATAGAATATTTATAGATAGGATATTTTGGTGCTCGATTGGCAGAACGATATCCCTCTCACAGAATGGATCCTCTGTCTTCTTCTTATGATGGAAACCAGGTGATTATTATTTTCTTACCTGTTTGCATAGAGCCTTTTGAGGGGAATCTGTCAATGGAACAGCATTGTGCAGACTTCTACACAACTGATGAGGTGCAATATTAGTATGCAACCCTCTGATCAAGAAGAGCCTTTTAATTATCTAGCAATTCAGGGCCCAGAGGACACATCTGTTGGAAAGTCTTCTACAATTCCCCAGAGAGATCGAAAAGAAGATTTCATACATTCAAACTTTTTTATTATTATTGTTATTAAGCTTTGAAACTTTTTCGCCATCACATTCTCAGAATCAGGTCGGCTGTCCTGCAGTTCCTGTCAATCAGTTAAATCTCTTTGCAACAGTAAGGCAAATCTCTTCTACAAGGTCCACTTTTACAACATCCTTTTATTCCTCATTCAATTCTGTTGTAGACAGTGGAAAAAATAAATGTGAGCAGACATGTTTTACAACTTTGCTTCTGATATTCTTTTGCAAAGAACACATAAAAGAAAAGTAGAGCAAATGTAGTAACTAGTGTGAACATTAGTGCAATGATAAAGTTAAAGGGAGGCAACTTTTAGGCAATTTTATTGACTAGATAAAATTATACTCAGTGTTGCTGAAGGCATTTGCTGTATGTTGCCTGTTAGTTTAACCAATTTTGGATTCAGTGTTAGAGTGACGATATATATATTTTATTGTCATCCATTACCTCAAATAGATGACAGCAGAAAATTTCTCATATTATCATCATAGCTACAGTTTTTAGGATGCTAAACTAGTAAGTAAAAACATTTGAAATGAATATCTGTGCTGCCTTTACAGAGACTGTCTTTATACTTTGTGAGATATTGGGGGAATAAGTCTCTTCGTTACTGTTCACTTAATGAATTCAGAGATATTTTTAAAAGTTGTGCAGTTTAGCTTTACAGGTCTTATCAAGAATTAGCAGCCTTATCAAGCATTAGCAGCCACTAACAGCTGCTGGCTTTCTGTTGAGGATACAGTACACTTACTGTACCAGCGTGAGTGCTCACATGCGTATCTGTGTGTATTATGTTTGTGTGTTGAGCGTAGGGGATCTGATTGAATAACAGCATTCTCCATTTCAGTCGGGTTGACTACAGTTAATTTGAGACTACATTTTGCCATTGATTTGTTTGGGTCTCATGGGGCCTCCAGCTCTCCATCGTTGGATTTATTGAAAAATGAGATTGAGCAACATACAGTACATGATTGGAACAAGGGTGATTCTCTTCCTTGTGGTGGGCAGGAGTCATACTCTTGGTGCAAGTTGCCTAAAGCCTGCATTTTTGGAGCCCAATTTAATATGTTTTTGACATTCAGAGAGTAAAGTGTAAGCATGCTTTGCCATCCACCATATCTTATATCTAACTCTACATAGGAAGTTGGGAGAAATGGCTGCTTCAGACTGCATGGGATAATGACACTATTTCTCTTTCAGTCTCCATTAAATAATTCCTTCTTTAATGTAGTGATGGTAAAACATGGGGATTACAGATGGTTCTGGCTTGGCCTGAAAGTGGGGTAATCAAAATAGGCTTCTGTGCTCAGCCACCAATATTGGGAGCCAAGAGATTATTACAGCACAATTTATTTAATGGAGGGAGCCCAGGGAGGATGTGCGTGGCCGGTGGGTGGAAGGTTGCCTGTCATAGTGGCAGAATGATTGAACGGTGCTGCATGACCTCACCAGGCACACTTGTGTGGGAGTGTTTAATCAGGACACATGACCACAACTGTGGAAGAATGGCCTTTTTTTCTTTCTCTTTTTTTGCATTGCCTTTTTTTCTCCACCTGATATGGCATTTAATTCAGCTTTATGTATTAGGCAGAGTTTAACCTTGGCAAAGTGATGGTAATGTTGAGGTGAGATTATATCGATTGCCTGGACATCACATGCATTTTGAAAATGGGAAACCCTGTTGGAAACATTTTTTGCTTAGTACTGCATGTCACCCAGCTGGTATGCTTGATGTGCGCCCTTCCCGCTTCACCATCCTTTGCAATGCAGCATCAATTTATAATCTCTCCAGGTGGATGCACAAATCTAGTCACCCAAGACACACTTTCCTCTTTTAACATTTCAGTGTCATTTTTAGTTTTCTTTCCCTTGGACAGCTGTGATTGTTGTCCCACTGACCAGAGGTAAACTTTATTAGGCACACCTGTTCTACTGCTCATTAATGCAAATATCTGGAAAATAATCAATATATGTAGTGTCACTGAGCTATAAGTGCAATTGTAGACATGTAGACATGGTCAATTCGCCCTGCTGAAGTTCAAATTAAGCATCAGAATGAGGGAGAAAGGTGATTTAAGTGACTGTGAACATGGCATGTTAGTGCCAGATGGGCTGGACTGAGTATTTCAGAAACTGCTGATCTACTGGGATTTTCCTACATAACCATCTCTAGGGTTTACAGAGAATGGTCTGAAAAAGAGAAAATATCCAGTGAGCAACAAGTCAGAGGAGAATGGCCAGACTGCTTTGAGCTGATAAGAAAGCAACAGCAACTCAAATAACCATTTGTTATATATCCATGGTATGCAGAAGAGCATCTCTGAACGCACAACATGTTGAACCTTGAAACAAATGACCTACAGCAGCAGAAGACCACACTGGGTGCCACTCCTGTCAGCTAAAAAAACAGGAAACTGAGGCTACAGTTTGCACCTGGTCTGATGAGTTTTGATTTCAGCTGCAACATTCAGATGGTAAAGTCAGAATTTGACATAAACAACATGAAAGCATGGATCCATCTTGGCTCGTATCAGGGGTTCAGGATGGTGGTGGTAGCGTAATGGTGTGGGGGAATTTTCTGGTGAGTGTATATCATTTTTACTTTTCACCATAGAGAAGAGTGTGTATATATACATGGGTGTTCTACACAGAGATACAAGTTTTCCAAATGACTACCTTCTACATAACCTATGAAATATGTTAAAGGGGTTGAAACTCACTATTAAGGAAGTGATAGTAATTCTGATGATTTACAGTGATGGCTTACTATATTCTTCATTATTCTGGGATTTTTTCAGATGTGCCAGATTGATAGTTATTATTCAGTCAAACAGTTGTGCTCATGATGCAATCAGTGTTGTTCAAAAGAGCAGTCATCATAAAAACACATTAGATACTGTAGGTGTAATCTTCAAAGGAAACCCAACAGGGCATTCTTTGCTTTGATTATAGGTAATGTAGTGACACAGCCTTGAAAAATGAAAACTCTGAAAACAAGAAATCACTTGGTTTCTAGCAATCAAGGAGAAACAGCACTGTGTATTTTATGGGAAATGTCAGCATGTTTGGAATTACTAATTAAGACTTCTTGGATTTAAACACCTCCTGTAGGCTATCAGTTCTCTCTGATGTCTCCTTCTGAGCATTCAGGGACGCTTTTTATACAGACCTGAGTGAAATACTGTTTGCAACTGCATTTCTTAGTCTGCGCTTCCCTATTTAAGTGCCATGTGGCTGGGATTTATTAATTTAACAATGCAATGAGGTTTCAAGTAAAAAAGGCCATCCTCTTGCACCCCATGAAGGTTTAAGTAAATGTAAATGTTACAGTAATTGTACCCTGAAATCCTATACACTGGTACCGGAGAAAATTGTTATGCTCAACGACTTCTTAGGGTTTTATTTTACCCCCTGTACTTACCCTGTGACTTTATGTATGGTTTTATATATTATAGCAACTAAAACATGACCACTATATGCATGTTGAAGCCCCAGCCCTCTCATTTCTGCTCACAGAGATTCTGTTATTTCTAGTACATACAGGTTGACCTTTTAAGCCCTGTCTGTGTCCCAGATGGATTCTCACCCCCCCCGTCCCTCTGAAATTGGATTGTTATTGCCCATCAAGAGGTAGGAAACATTCAGGATGTGAAACTGTCACCAATGTGGTGCTCTAGGGATTGGACATAGTAAAAATAACGATATTCAATTAAAGATGCTCACCATTACAGAATCATCTACACAGAGAAATTCTGTCAACTTCAGACTCAATTAGCAGAATATGCTACAAACAGTAGGTGTGGGTGAATCAGAAGAATGACTGTGTAAAGGTGACATCATATTACAATGTATTTTATTTTCTTATATTTTGATTGTCGTTTGGTTTTTCTTACCTTTTGATTGTCAGGTAATGTGTAAAATCCTAGAAATGCAAACAGCAAACATAGCCACTTTAATTTCTTTTTTCATGGGACCTCTATTTAAGTGTGTATGGATTTTCTGTGGAATTACAGAGCTTGGGCTGGCAACGTTTTCAGTTTAATATCTATAGACTTTCAGTGAAACCATATAATGATAGGATCATTACATTACATTTTACAAAATGATCAAATTCAAGCTAACTAGTTAAAGAAAACACAAATATTTTTTATGTCATAGAAGGTGAGGGTTCCAAGATCACCTGTGATTAACATTATGCCATTGCTAATATCATTCTCTAGCTATCTGTGCAGAGCACACGTCATTAAATTCAAGACACCTCTCCATAGGTGATGCTTCACAAATGTATAAAAGGCTAAAGTGCTTATGGAACAGTAGAGAGGAAATACTTACCTGGATCAATGTGTTTGGCCTGGCCCTGCCACATGCTGGGTGTCTCAAAGACTTTGACAAATGGCTGGATTATGAGACAGGCAGTGGTGAGAGACAGATTGCTCACTCTGCTCTCGTATAGGGGTGATTTATCTGCACCATCTCAACAGTAGATAGCATGTCCCCTTTTTCTCCACACCAGTTTTGATCCTAACAAGTTACTCAGTTTTCAATTGCATAGGGAGGCTCCAGCAAAGTTAGTAGGTATAAAGCTAAATCCTGACCATGTTTGGCATCTAGAAATTACAGAGCTAACAAAAAAAAAAGAAAAAAAAACCCAGAATAAATCCTGTACATAAGCCTCTGCTTTTGCTTACTCACGCAGACCAGTGAAAATCAGATACACTGTATCCACTGAGATTAAGTTTTATTTCATGCTCAGTGTCTTCTCACTGAGGAGTTTCCAACAGCTTTAAAGCTTTATTAACTTTGGTCTTATTTACATGTACTTTTTATGTTTCCAGAAACAATGGCTTTTTTTTTTAAATAAAAAAGCTAAGGTGATAAATTTTAATCTACAATATGTCCAGAATACTTGGATCTTTCCTAATTCTGCTGCACTCCCTCATTTGGTTAACCTAGCTTTTTGGTTGTCCTAGTCTTATTTTCTGTCACTGTTTTTACATTTTCTCTCCACTGTGTTTGTTTTGTTGGTTTTTATGCTTCTATATATTCCTTCTCAGAATGGAGATAGATAATATAGTTTTTTGTGTGCGTGTGTCTGCGCCATGTCCAAATAGCAGCTTGCAAAGTGGTGAAAACACTGGCCCAGCACTGGTGCAATCCTACAGTAAGGGCATGAAGTAATGGTGCACACTGTGACCAGTAACAGGTATTATAGTCACTACATTATCGTAGCATCTCATCTGTGGTGAGAGAAAACCCATTGGTCCATCTCTCTCCAAGTCCCACTCCTCTGTTGATAAGAGGTTCTTGCTGGTAGTGGGAGGGGTTTTGAATTCATCTGGGGGCCACTGGCCAGTGTTTACTCTGTGTCTGGCTGTCAGGAGACTCCTTTGACATGACATTAAGGACCCTATGGGAGATAACAAGGCATCATGATAAAACACAGACACAATTAGTGGCAGGATGACGGTCTACAAAGCAGATACTGGCACATGCTAGTAGGGTAAATGCATGCTCATGACACAGCTCATGCTCATAGAGTGCTCTCTGTCCTCTCTGTGCCTTTTGCAGCCCTGTCGCTCACTGTCTCTCCATTTTCCCCCACTGAAGATCTACTTATTTGTTGACTTTAGGCTACCCATGTATAGTTTTTGTTCTAGAGAGCAGGCACTTTGTGAAGACTTCAAAAGACTCTGATCCCATTGGTACCAAAAGAGGGTAGCAAAGACAGACTTGGCTAATTCAGAGCATTTTTCTCAGTGGGCTCTCTGATTACATCTGGTCAGTTTGCAAAGTGGCTCTGGTGATTTTATGATTTAGTCAGAGCTTTCAAGAGCATACTTTGGAGCTATTCGAACATCAGAACAAATTTAGGCTGGACATATTTCAGTGAGTGGCTCTGGGGCATACTCTTAAATGTCTGGAACTGACACTGCGGCATTTAGAAAGTTTCCCTAGGATGGTTAGCCAGGTTATGGGCTTTTGAATCACTGCCTATACTCCATCATGGAATTTGAATAGAGAAGAAGTGAAAAGAAACAGGAATTTCAGTGATTATGACATTACTGAACTGCTTAAATTTCCTTTGAGCCATTTACAGAGAATAATCACTCAATTAATGTGCTGTTTTGGACTGAGGTGACTTGTATTATTAACTTGTCTGTCTGTTTTAGCTTAATTCTCTCAAAATCATGCATTGTATAATTTAAGATAATAAACCAAGCACTGTAACACTCAACATTAACCAACATGCCAAAATAACATACATCCAGAAAAACAAAGGTGAAGATTTTTCAAATTAAAACAGCATCTTTTAATCACATATGTATGAAATATCTTGACATACCTACACAGAGTTTGACCTGTAAATGAAAAAGTCTGCACTGAGTTTCTTAGCTGATGATTGCCGATAATATTGATCAATACAGGCTGCATTTCCTCATACAAAACTAATAAATTAAATCTAAGTGTTGTGAAGTGCTATTGAAAGTGTTGATCAATTTCGGAGAGCAGGCTATACTCCTTTGTTCGGAATTTGGGAAGTCGAGCAGCTCCTTTGCTTACATTTGCCAGCTTTTACTCATAAAGGACCATAGTTCTTCTCTTTTAGAAGCTGTTTTCTACTAAAGGTAGTCATGACATTGTCTAAAGCATTGTCTTTCTCTTGTGTGTGTTGAATAACAGTCCCAGACAGAGTTTTAGAGGTGAATGAAAAATCACACCCTGCACCTTTAACTTGATGTCCGACCAGCAAAACTACTAGCAGTCTTATTTATGGATCTTTTATGGCAGTGTTAGGTAAGGCTGACCCCTTTCAGTTGATTTTGTGTCTCCTCTACCCTTTGTAGGCATTTAGCAAATCCCTGTTTTCTCTTAGCCTAAGGTTGGGGAGATTTGCTTCTACCTCTGATGGAATCTTCTTAGCCAAGGTTTGATAAAACTGCACGCCTCACCTAAATATAGCCTCCTGCAACTGCACAACCCTAGTGTCAATGATGTGCTTGCAGTGTGCCTGCTGGCTGTGCTTAGCAAAGACGGCACCGTTATGACAGTTCATTGGAGCGGGTGACAACAAAAAATAGGATTAACCCTTTTAACCTGATTTTTTTCTCCTAAACACTTAAATCTTGCTGTGTTTGCCAACTGGCTTGTTTGAGACCAATGGACTGTGCTTTTATGGGCAGTAAACAGGCATTTTAATGTTTTTTTGCAGATGTTGTTCTCCTGTTAAGTGTGAAAGGCTTTACCATAGATTGCATTTCCCTTTGGCTAAGTGTAGCTTATGTAAAATTAAGTGTTTTTTTTTCTGTTTCACAAGAGCTTTTCATGCTTAATTTCCATTCACACTCCCTGTTCACTAATTCAAGACTGGCAGTGGACTAAAAGAAGCTGTTGCTCTGTCAGTTATCATTTGAGTTTAACTGTAATATATAAGTGGTTCTGTTAAGTACCAAACACTAGCTTGTCAAAGGGCTTTTTGCTTTTTCTTTTTCACGTTTAAGTGACGGTCGTTCTTCCGTATGTCTGGAGAAGGGAGGGATGAATGAGGGAATGAGTTTCTTGCAATCTGTAACCTCACTGCAAGATGCTACTAAATCCTGCACATTGGCCCTTAAATGCTTTAATTCCTTTATTAGAAGACACTGTAACACAAAAAGAGATGTTTTTTGCTATTTGTCCTAGCAAACCATAAATTACACATTATTTAATCTAAGTACATTAAAAAATAAATGCTCTAATGTCTAGTTTCAGGCTGGTTTTAAGCAGTTTACTTTAAACCAGCCTGTGGAAATAAAGAAAATAATGTTTAGATAGCAAGTCTTGTTTCAGACTAACTATACAGAGAGAAGGTTGCCCTCACCAAAAGAATGACAGCAATGGATGTTCAGACTCGTGGTCATTTAAATAATGGTGTTTTTCATGACCTCCAGCAGCACAACAATATAATATTTACAGCCAGAAAAATAGGTTAGAGTTTAAGTGATGAGGATTAGACAATGGGCACCCTGATTAAAGTCCTTCCTTTCCTCTTTCTTACATACTTTCAAAGCTTCTCACCTTAGCCAAGTAATTTTAACCGTTATATGGGTCAACAAACCAGTTTTATTATAAAGGATTGGTGGGTTTAAACAGCTCAGCTAATGACAGATTAACAGCTCCAGTGAAATAACTCATATATGAATACATACAAACTGCCATTTGCACATGGAATAAAAACCCTCATGTTTTCTTACACACCTGAAGTTTGTAGCGAAAGAGTGCACCGTTGTGATAATCACATTCACATACTGTAGAGCCTTTATCTATCAAACTCACTCTCACTGGAGGAGCTGGGGATCAAAAGCCTTCCGATTAGTGGGTGACCCAGTCTACCTCTAGAGCTACTGCCACTCCATAAACTGAAATGGTGGGTTTTTGTTGCTAATACTTAGCATAACATGAAGCAGAATTCTCAGTCACAAAGGGAGCCAGTGCTTCTGAGCACGATAACGAAACCAAATCTTCAAAGAGGAAATGGGAGCAAACATGTTCGTACACATGCACCCACATGCACAAATAAATTATTTAAAATGTATTTTTTAAATTTTTTTTTATGGAAAAACAGAGAAATTTCAATCATTTCATTTGCCCGAACCACATTTACAATGCAGAAACTGTTGCCCTCGTGAAACTACAGTCATGAAGCACCCACTGTTATTGTCCTGTTCCCATTCAGTCAGTGTTATGAATAATAAAGGTAGGAACTGTTAACTGTCTGCCACATGTACCTGACATGACAGATGATCTGATTGTGTGCCATTCCATCATTTTCTCAGCATGGTAGCCAGCAGAGCGATATCTCTACAATCAAAATGTAAACAGGTGCACAGACTCATGCATGCATAAATATGAACATATGCTCCCTGTATATGCAGACCTATATAGACTCCATTTTTGTATCCCCTGTGCCTCCTCAATTTAGATATAAGCTACTCTGAAAGGTAAGCGTGTGTAAGGCTGTTTGTGGTGACTCTCACAGTCCCTTTCAGGTAGCCTGGCTGGCAGGGTGAGGAGAATGAGAGAGGCTTATCGTGTAGTCAGATGCACTCTAAGGGTGACAACATGTTCCCGCTGTCCCCGGTCACCCCACCGGAGAGCATAGTGGTCTGTGGCTCTGTCCCTGCAGACAGCAAAATGTCAGGCCTCCCTTCGTCGGTACAGTGAACTCTCAGCATCATAACAAGTTAGGTGTGAGCTATTCCTCTGCTATCTTTTTCAGTTCTTTCAAATGTTTCTTTGGACCATTTTTTTCTTTTTTAATGTTTTCTTTGCACGTATCCAGCAGACCAGCCTTCCTGTAATTTACTTTCTTGTCATGCAACTACTGATGCTCCTCAGTGATCATATAATTGCTCAAAACATGTGAGCTCTGGCCAAATTTTTCCATAATTTGTTATATACTTGGAAGTCACTTTGCCACTGTTTTATTCTTTGTGTTTTACAAAAGATTGATTGATGCAGAGCTAATGTAATGGACTCAGATTCAGACATAAAAGTAGTATTCAATTGCTTTCATTGCTTTATTGGATAGAACCTGGACTTTTTGGAACACATTTAGAATGGCTTTCACACCTTGCCAGTTTGACATTTTTATGTGTGCTTACGCGGCCATAATAACTGAAGCATCAATAGGCAGCACCTTGACAATTATGCAACAAAATAAAAGCACTGCTGACCTATCACTACTAGGTGGCTTCCCTTTGCTTTTATTTTATTTAAAGACAGGTGGTATCCCATCACACAGCTGTGATTTGCTACACACGCAGAGATATGGGATTTGTTTAATGCCTTTGAAATGTCCGTCTAACATCCCAGGCTCACCCAACTGTATTTATAGAACAATGTCTCCTATGTCAGGGTTCTAGTGCATAATAAAACACAGTAAATGGATCCCTGCTATGTTTAGGTGGCCTGACCTCCATTAGGAGGCAACCACAAGACTGAAAAAGAGAAATCATGAGCATTTATTCATGCATCCACACACACGCTCGCACACAAACAAACATGCACATAACCACAGTCTGTTGGTGGAGACACACAAAGTTCACAGAGATTTCTACTATCATGAAGCACTGTGCGGCAGGCAGGTTTTGGACCCAATATGTAGGACACGGAGAACAGGATTCAGACACAAAAGCAGCTTTATTGCTGGAACTCACAGGAACAAAATACCAAAATACAAAACTCAGGAAAGGCAGGAGCCAGGAACTTACAAACTATGGGACTACGGAAGAAACACAGAACACACAGGCACACAGCATTAGGGAGAATGCGACAATGAACACAAGCAAACTGAGGGTTTAAATACACAAGAGGAGATGAGGGCAGAGTGGAGACACCTGGGGAAACACAGAGCTGAACTGAATCTAACTAATGAGACAAGGGGACGCAAAACTGAACATAACGCGCACGAGACGAGAGGCTATCAAAAATAAAACTGGGAGTAGCAGAACATGGGAACAGAAACGCAGACTTGACAGAAAGATGGGGAAACAAACACAGAGACAAGACTGACTTCATACAGGAGACACTAAGGACAACACACAGAGACGAGACTAAGACAGACTGGGAATGAAAGAAAACTATGACCTAACGAAGAACCAAGGAGTATAAGCAAAGGTAAACTCAGAAGCACTAAATATAGAACTTGAACATAAATCATCTTTTAAACTTAAAAAGAACTTAAAAAGCCATCACTTGACCCAGCTGTCTTAGCTAATTATAGGCCAATCTCCAACCTTCCTTTATATCAAAAATTCTTGAAAGAGTAGTTGTAAAACAGCTAACTGATCATCTACAGAGGAATGGTTTATTTGAAGAGTTTCAGTCAGGTTTCAGAACTCATCACAGTACAGAAACAGCATTAGTGAAGGTTACAAATGATCTTCTTATGGCCTCTGACAGTGGACTCATCTCTGTGACTGTCCTGTTAGACCTCAGTGCAGCGTTTGA
>VUQS01073891.1:0-12422 GCA_015108495.1 Heterochromis multidens
CAGTTTCTCGGATGGGTTTTTTCTGTTTTCGCAGCTTAAGGATGGCTTCTTTCACCTGCATGGAGAGCTCCTTTGACCGCATGTTGTCTGTTCACAGCAAAATCTTCCACATGCAAGCACCACACCTCAAATCAACTCCAGGCCTTTTATCTGCTTAATTGATAATGACATAATGAAGGACTTGCCCACACCTGCCCATGAAGTAGCCTTTGAGTCAATTGTCCAATTACTTCTGAGCCCCTGAAATGAAGGAATTGTGTTAAAAAAAATGCTTTAGTTCCTCACATTTTTATGCAGTCTTTTTGTTCAACCCACTGAATCAAAGCTGAAAGTCTGCACTTCAGCTGCATCTGAGTTGCTTCATTTAAAATTTATTGTGGTAATGTACAGAACCAAAATTAGAAAAAAGTTGTCTCTGTCCAAATATTTATGGACCTAACTGTATGTGTTGGTTTTGTACTAAAGTTTGATTTTTAGATTGTGAGTGTGCTGCTTGAGAATATTTTTTGCACAGAAATAACGGTTAACAGTACTATAATAGTAGCAAACATCATTAAAACATAACAAAATAATAAAACATGAACACATTAAAGCAGAGATAAACCAGAACATTGTATAATGATGAGATAGTTTGGGAGACATGAAGACAAAATCTCTACTACACATCAAGAAAAGCTGTTTTTTTCAGTGTTTTGCTGTATTTCACTACATGATGCAGTATTCTATCTGTGCAGGCTGTGATGTCTGTGGCTTAGTAATATAGATGAGGAGCAAAGTGAGGAGTGGTGTAATGGAGTGCTGGAAAGAGAGAGCAGCAAGCTGACAAATGGAGCCCACAGCGTTTCTCTGAGTGTCAGCAGGAGCTTCCAGGATGATAACCTCTGCTCCTCTCAGCTTCCAGCACCACACAGTGGTTTCTGTGGTTTTTACAACACAGCTCTCATCTCACATCTTAACTCATACTTCACTTTCTATTCCCTCTTCCCCATCTTGCTGTCCCTTCTCCTCTCTCTCTTCAGCCAGACTCGGGGCCCGGGCCTCTCCTGTTCGCTGGATACGAGGACGGTTCTCTGTTGCTGTGGGATGTAACCCAGAGGTCCAAGTTGAGCCAAGTCAAAGCCCACCCTGAGCCTGTCATGTGCCTGACCTTTGACACCACAAGTCTGAGGGGCGTATCGGGCTCCTCTGATAAGACAGTCTCCTCCTGGAAGCTGGATGGGCAGAGCAACCTGCAGGTCAGCAGAGGACAGGTTTACAGAGGGTATTAGAGTTGATTAGTCCATTGGTTCCCAAACTTTTTATTGTCTGATGAATCTTCACATCCCTGTCAGGTGAATTTGTTTGTTATGATACACCTGCAGTAACCTGTAACCTGCGGTGATTACTTTAAAAAAAAATATAGCTTTGATCATTGCTTTTAGCTAACTGTTTCAAGAATTTATGATTTACATAGACTCGTGTGCCTGCCTGTTGGCTGGTTTGCCCTTCACTGCAAATTGCAACATGTAGTCCCCAGGTGTTACAGCTGAATCAGTGTGTACTTTCTTTTAAATCAAAAAATACTACCTATTTTGCCAAATTAAAGGTAATTATTGTAGCTATTTTAGAAGTATTCCATAGGATACAAGTACCTTTATGCTAATTCATATTGGTTACTGAAGTGTCCCTGGTTAAGATCCCAAACACGCTGACCTGCTAACTAATTGTTGAACAAGAGAGTCCCTTGAAATAGTATAAAAAGGTAATGGAGGAGACAGGAGCAGAGGAGTGTTACCTTTCTCTAGGCTTGCTTGGAAAACATCAGGGGCCAAAGAGGAAGAGGCTCAGCAGGGCTCCAGGGGCCATAAATCAGCTGCTGGTTACACAGCATTGGCAGGGCTGGGGGCCAAGGGCCAAGCTGGGGCTGTCACTCCACAGTCTTACCACCCACAAATACATTGATACATAGTTGCATATTAGGCCCCGATATGCTCAGAATACCAGTGATTATAGGCCTGAAAAAATGGGTGTAGTTTTCTGCTGTTAAAAAGAGGAAAATCTCAGCATACTTAATTAATTTAGCATACAACATTCCTCTTGACCATAATATTATTAAAACGCAGACAGACATATGTCTTGTCTATACAATAAATCCCATGCCAGTGCATCTTCAGTAACACCAAAAGAGATCATATCAGCTTTGTACCATAATTCATTTTACATAACAGCCAACGCCTCAGAGACTTAACGCCTCATTTGAAGCTGTATTTTCTCTTGATTTCATGAGCAAAAGGGAATGCTACTATTTTTCAGCCAACCCCATGAATCTGAGCCAAGGGGAACCTGAGGCTGATATAGTACACTCCTGCACAGTGAAGCGGTATTATTCTTTCCAAGGCTTTTTACAAATGAATGCTTGAATTAGAAATATTTGCAAAGTCCCATTTTTTTTTCACCCCAAATATGTGTCTAGAAAAACACCACGAAGGATTTGATTCAATATACCGAAAACAGGAGGAGAGTGGTTTATTTGGTTTATTTTGCTCAAGCAACAAAATATTGATTCAGCATGTAATCCATGATGAGTATGACAGGCAGAAAGCACAAGGAGAGGGAAAGGATCCAACAGGGGCTTTTAAATTATTCTGAAGTGCAGCTCAGTGTGACGTCCAGACAGCTATACTCAGTTCTTCCCACAAAAGTATTTTTGTGTGGCCGGATCAAGCGGGCGGAGGGCAGGGTGGGGGGACCTGCCGGCTGGTGGACCCTGGCCCAGGGTCCTGACTGATGACCCTTGAGAGGTAATAAAAATATCAAAACCTCGGAGGCCCCTTAACCAAACAAAAAACACATCTGCAGTAAAGGGAACAGTAGTTCACAGTGGGAGGCTGCAATAAAGGCTGAGGAGGCTGTAAGTGCCACAGCATCCCACTTCCCACAAATTACCCCTGCGATACAGTCCAGTGTAGTGGAGCTGGCTGGCAAGGCAGATGGATACTTTTTGTGAAATGGTGGGGAAACTGAATGTGACA
The DNA here is from genome assembly GCA_015108495.1 of Heterochromis multidens. Taxonomy (NCBI): domain Eukaryota; kingdom Metazoa; phylum Chordata; class Actinopteri; order Cichliformes; family Cichlidae; genus Heterochromis; species Heterochromis multidens. The sequence goes on from VUQS01073891.1 coordinate 3,012, forward strand.
CAACACAGCGCAGTTATGATTTAGCGAGGCTGAAAGGCTGTGAAGTGAGCTTATCAAGGCCAGATAAAGACAGATAGCCTCAGAAATGGAGGTTAATGCATTTCACATGACTACCAGAGGCCTTTATCTTCTCTTTGACCTGGAAAACCTGATATCATTTCATAGCATTTTTTTCCCTGCTCTGCTGCAGTATGCATTTTTGAGAATTTGTCAGGGTTGAGACTATGTTGTATGAGGACGTGGGTCTAAGGGTTTACAAGCTGTTAAACCAGATGGACATTCATTTTTGCGGCTGCTCGCAAGCATTGGCACGTGCAGTGACGGGTTTCTCCTGGAGAGAGAAAAAGACAGCAGTTGCGGAGTGGAGGAAGAGAAAACGGGTATAGACAGAGGAAGATTAGCAGTGTAAATCAAGCATGTCTGACAGCGAGCTATTGCTGCAACTGATGACAGTTCTCTACAGGTGGACATCCAGCTCCTCACATGCATTGCAATGTAAACATATCCCCTGTTGTCACCTGCATGATTTCTTTGGGAAACCACAAGTCCTGCAACCGTTAGCTAGTGCCGAGTCCTGGCTTTTGGGTCCAATCAAATCAGGCCCAACTTCAGTTTTGCTGCTATTATAAAAATCCTCACTCTTTTTATGGAGCACCACCTCTCCTCCTCCTCCTCCTCTCTTTTCTGAATGGGATTGCTCACCTGACACATCCATCTCCTGTCAGCCAGAGCCAAGCTCTAACAGACAAGGTGACAAAAGGCTGTAATCTCCCCACTGCCGAGTGTGATTCAGGGACAGGGTGTGTCAGAAATACCTGCGAAAACCCTTCCAGCCGCTAGACTCGAGTGAGTGAGCGATGATGGGACGTTTCAGTAGATCAGTGTGAACACCAAGATTGGTGCCAAGACTGAGGTTAAAGACAGGAGGAAAAAAAAAGTGGAGCAAAGCACGACTGAAACCTGCCAAGCGGACGCTCTCTTTGAACATCGGCTTGCTGTGGTGAGATGCTACAAAAGAGGATCCTGAAGTGTGAGTTTGTGTTGGATCTGTCATAGGCCCAGCTGCTGAGCAGAGCTGGTAGCCTCCTGACAGCTGAGAAATCTGGCGTTTAAACAGCAAACCCGTTGTGTGTGTTTATCTGCATGCTATAACACAGGCCAGGAAGGAGTGTTTCCAAAGAAAAAAAAAAGAATGATGAAGCCCAAAGATGGATTCTGTCTGTGATGAGATAGTGAGGAAGCAATCTGAGGAAAAATGGGGTGGAAATAATATGAGCCAAGACTCCCCGGTTAGAGCTAATGGATTTCATTACAGACTGAGGACTGGTTAATAGCAGCACTTGAAGTCAGCTGCATTTTTATTTAGATGTGGTGTGGCCATACAGCAAAAGCAACAGTGCTGCTGCCGGAGAATATCGAGTTAGAAAAGATTTTTCCCTTTCCAAGAACAAAGAGGAGTTATTCTGACATTTAGAAATAATATTTTAAAGGGCTGCAACCATTTTTTATTTTTAATATAAATTAATCTACAGATGTTTTTCTTAATCAGTTGTTTATTTTCCCCATAAGTATCATATTTTTAAAAAGCCAAAGCCAAATCTGTTTACTTTTCCTAGAAGGCAGTGTGTGATCTAAACATTAGCACATCATCTATATGACCAAAATTAATATTACTTTTAGGCTGCAGCTTGTATTTCCTTCCAGGATTGATTCATCTGGTAATTGTTTTTGTGATTAACAGATAAATTAGTATGTAAAGTGCACATAACAGTTTTTTTAAACCCTAAAGTGATACCTTGAAATGTTAACAGTCCAAAGTTAATCGTGATAAAATAAAGCCGTTGTGGAATTTTTTATTTATATTTGATAAATTAACAGCTAATTAAATATCACACTTTTATTTCTCTTTTACTTCTCAGTTAGTCAGCTGATTATTTCAGCACCGCTGCCCTTCAAGCTCCAGTGCCTCATGAGTTGACACTGATCACCAGCAGCTCAGGAACCAGCAGAGCTGCACATGAGCATCATTCATTGTAAATTATAGCATGGGGCAGCCATTTTTTTTTTCATACTACTTTTTCTCTGCACTTTCTCAGACAGAAAGTAAAAACAATTAGCCAAGCAGCCTTGCTGAATGACCATCGCTACATCATTAGGCATTTACTGCCTGCAATTGACCCCTTAATGAAACAAATGCCTTTTCCTGACACAAACTATGGGAAGCAAAACAAACAAAAACAGACACTTAAACCCATCATTATCAGGACTCTAATGCAAACCAGATGGAGAGAGGTAGGGGCATACCAAATACTTGAGGTAATAACAAAGCTCCAAACAATCTTTCACCCCCTAGTTTGCTCTGTATCTGTGTATCTGCCTCTGTTGGTCTAAGTGGGCACATGGTTTCGCACTTGTGACAATGGTTTGATTAACAAAAGAAAAAAATGAAATCGTATCACTGTCTCTTCTGAACTTGGCTTTCTTTCTGTTATGATCAATGACATTCCTCCTTGCTCCCTCTCTCCCTTGCATTCCACTTTATCCACTTGGGCTATGAGTACCTGGCTTATATCTTCCACATGCAGCTTGTGGATGGTTCCTGCCCGGAACAGGAGCACGCAGATAAATTCTCCCAACATCTCCTCCCCATCCAAACCATTAGTCTCCCTAGACACGACTTATGAAGTCAATTTTACGCTGTCCAGTTTGATTTCAGCTCCCATAGCCAGATGTTTGTGTCTCATATAGTGATCCGGTGGAGATCCCTACCCTTCAGGAAGAGCACGTTCGCTTCCCCAGGAATGCCCACCACACCGGGTCCTTCAGAGAACGATCTTAGCCACCATTCATTTTCATTTGTCAGAATGTTGCGCCTTTAGAGAGATGGATACAGTCTGTGGGACGCTGTTGATCACAGGGAGAGGGGGCTGTGGCTAATCTTTAGCAGGCAGACGTTACAGCAGTGTATTTATCGGGTCTCTCTCCGCTGATCAGACCTTTCAGTGTGAATATAATTCATCAGAGGTGCTTAAAGCAACAAGGTCTCTGCAAACAAGCATTTCAGCGAGATGGTCTCTCGCTTTCTTGCGAACTGCAACACAGGTAACTCGCAGCCCCGTCGTGCTTACAGAATACGCCTCCCTAACTCCAAACCAAATAATGGGTCGCCGAGAGATTTACTCGCGGCCCTCGTGCCCTAATGTTTTATGGCTGATGATTGAGTCCCAGGAGTATGCAGCCAGGTTCAACAGACCTCCAGCCTCACACTTGGACCTCAGTCATCAGATCAGCTGATAGCCTTTCCTTGTCAGTGTTTGCCTTGGCCACATTTTCCCAGACGGTAGTGATTAATTGCTTTACTGATCTATTAAGTATGTCTGTTTTTTTTTTTCTTGTCTCTATTTGCATGAGAAATAGGTTATTTAGTTTTACGTTTGTAATGCAGTTAGAAAAAAAGAAACTGCTACATCCCATCCTTAAACAAGCACGAGGCATTTGTGTTTTTGTAGCATGCAATCACCTGTTCAGATATTTTTCCTCTTTCTGGTTTTACAGCTGCAGGATTGTGTGGCGCTGGTCAACCCCGGGGTTTCCCAGCTGTGTATCCGGAAGGATCGTAAACTTCTGGCATCAGCAGGCTGGGACCACCGGGTAAGAGTTTTTGGCTGGAAGAAGCTCCGACCACTGGCGGTACTACAGTACCACACCGACATGGTGCTCAGTGTGGCCTTCTCTGACAACCAGGACCCCAGACAAAGAGTGCTGGCTGCTGGATCAAAGGACCAGCGAATTAGCCTGTGGTCAATTTACAACGAGGGAGTGGACACAGGCTGAGTTACTGAGCTCTGAGGAGATGTACAGATTTGTGATCAATACTTTAACAGTCATCCGTACTGATATAATATGGAACCAGTTTATGCCTCTCATGTACCGGTACAGTTGAGCCACAAAGCTAAAACATTATGAGGCTACTTTAGAAAAATTCTTAATATATGTCAAGTATTTGGATTTTAAAAAAGCATCCTCTTCATGGTGTGAAGTAGGAGTGTGCCAGCAAATACATGATCAGCATCTTATAAAAGTTGTATTGGTATATGTTGATCTCCCCCCCGTTTTATATTTTCATACTTTAAATGTAAAATGGAGGTGAATACAGTGTATTATGTTTTATTTATCTCTGAGAGTAGTGAGGGAGCAGTGAATGTGAAAATACAAAGAAAGTATACTGGTCTCCAGAATAAAATATTTATTTTTACACGTTATATTTTAGTATGATTTTTTATTATTATTTTTATTTTTTTGCATTTGAATATAACCTGTCACAGCTGCACCAGCAGTATTTCCTTTTCTATTAAGCTGACTAAATTTCTGATGACTTTTAACTGCACTGTGCAGCTACGTGACTGTGTTGACTTATCTGAAAGGAGATTTGCTTCAGTGGACATGAATTTAAGGTATATGCCGCACCTGAGCAGCTACGTAATCCCATGTTGTTATTCTAGCAGGTTTTAGCTTAACGCACAGGCCCTGCAGTCTGACCTGAGCTGTGTTTGTCAAACAAAGTAAAACACAGCAGGGACACGGAGAACAGAAAGATGGTGGTTTTAGTGTCAGCATAATCTGTTTATGAGCTGAATTTTTTAATAAGTCTGCCTTCTTTGTGAAATGTGAACTCCTTTAACCCTCGTGCTGAAAAGTGTCAAGTTAAACTGTGACAGAACAGTCAGTAGACAGTTGTCAGCATTTAGATCTGTGATGCCAAATTCAGACGTCTTTTAAAGAAAATGACATTTGTCGAGAAGGTTATGGGTCTTAGAGGAAAATAGAGAGGTGTTGTTTTGCTTTTCACTCTTTCGCAATATCTCTGCAAGTCAATGAGCATCATGGGAGCTCATGTGTTACCACAACGTGCCGAGAGGTTGGGGGGACGTTCTGCTTCATAACAGCTTTGGCTCCGGGGATGATCCCAAGTTGAGAAGCTCATCATGCTGTACAGGAAAGGCCTGAGAAATCAAAGAGCCCCAGCAGCATAACGTCCTTGAATCATTAGCAAACAGAGAAAAGACAAGGTCATTAGTGAGACAAGCTGCTTTTCCGTGAAGCTGCTGCCACAGCCAAAAGTGTAACTGAATTATTTTTTTGTGCTTTTTTATTTAAATTCTGATTGTACTTAAAATGTGTTAAAAACGTATTTCTTTTCAAAATCCATGTAGAAACCTTTGTTCCCCCCCTTTTTTCTGTATTGTGATGAGTTTAATAGACTTCCCTGCAGAGTATACATTTTGTCTCAGACCCTTCCTGTGACATCTTGCATTCATAATGGCTTCCTAACTCCCCTGTTGGCTTTGAACAAACATTTAGAGGTGATCTGGGCTAGTTTCCATCCATTCTCTGATAAATCAAATGCTGGGTCCTATTGGTGTAGATGTTTGCTGAATGGAGCAGACAACAACCCAGTAGCCTTACAAGTGCCTGGTGGTGTGGTGGTAAACCTCGTAAATCACTTCATAATGGATCATTTAGGAAGTCAATAAACGGGGAAGGGAGACTGTCTGCACAATAGGCCTTGTGCTTCACTTATCACCTAACATGTGTCTTCCTTGGCCCTTAAGGTCAGAGGTCAGCCTGGTTTAGGGATGGGACATAATCTGTTAGGGTGCACATGTGCGTGTGTCTGCAGTCAATGCTGTCCTTCCCTAAGCCTTCATGGATTATATTACTAGCTAAGACGTCACACTGAGACTGATTATTTAGACACTGTGAAAAAGAACGGCCATAAGAAAATAACCCTTTGCCTACAAGCCAAGATCAATGTTTTACCTCATGGCTAAGTTGGTTTTATTTATTTTTTCATATGCGAATTAATACAAATGTATCTAGGCTCTCGCTGTGTGGTGGGGATTTGTTTTGATGTTCCACATAAAATATCCATCAGCAATATCACGCACAGAATAAACCGTAGCACGTTTTGCACTGGTTGAGAGGCCATCGGGGGGAGAATATGTAAAGCATGTGCTCTGTTGTTTAGGTGGCGCACTGCGGCTAGTTTACCTGGCTCGTTTTCAATAAGTGTCCCCAGATACTGCGGGAGGGCTCTGCAGCAGACGCGCACACCGAGGTGAAACGAACACAGCCCCGATAGGCCTGTCACAACAGATGTTCCAGATGCAGCTGAGTGTCAAATGATGTTTCAGGTGGCGGCATCGTCCATCTTAGCCCTCTTCATGTGGGAACTCCTCGGCATCCTGCCTCTGCTGGCAAGAAGAAACTAGGCACATCGACCGTTACACAGTTTAAGTAGATTTGTGTGAATGACAGTGAAATATTGAGCTTTAAAATGACCCAGGCCTGTTGAAAGCACGGCAGTGCCATTTCAGGTGCATGAGTAGAAATGTAACACACAATATGCATGTGAATATATCTTCAAATGCAGAGACCATACTGATTATGTTTAGTTGATATTGATGTGTAATTCATCACAGTTTCTCCAGTAGGCGCAATTTCCCCAATTTTCCACTGCCTGAGGGCTTCAATGTCGTCTAGACTGCTACATATATTATACCAGGGACACCACTTTACTAAGAGTGTGTCTGAGCATGCAGCATATAAAGAATCTTTTCATTGTTGTACATAGTTTGGTATAAATTAAACAGCTGTGAATAGGGCAGGTCTGAAGAAAATAGTGCAATTATTCAAGTATTGTGACTAAAAATTTGATATATTATTACTTGAGCATTTCGATTTACATTATGCTCTGTTGCAGTTCATAAATAAATGCTGACCTGAAGTCCACTACATTTATTTGGCAACTTTAGTTATATAGTAAGGTTTTCCAATGCATGTTCATAGATTAAACTAGCCAAAAGTAGACAAAGTAGCTGAATCTTAACATGCTCAGTCAGAATGCTACTCCCATAATCATGAACCCATAGGCCTTTATAATAGAAGAAAAAGGAGTCAAAAGAATATAAAAGAATAAGAATGTATGAAAGAATAATATGTATAAAGACTGTATATACTGTCAATAGTTATTACCACAAATATTTAAAAAACTTTTTGCTGAAAATGCTTAAGTGATTTTCTTAGGTGTCTGTGCAGAACTTTTTATGGACTAATTTTTATATTTATATAATACTGACATTTTTGCTGAAATGAAAAATTTGATTACTTTTGTGGTATTTTTATTATTCTTTTTAAGACTATTTATTACTTTTTAAACTCCGAATTAACTGAAAACCTCTTAGAGTGCATTTTCAGCTGACCGCGGGAGACACGAGTACCTGTGAAGACTGTTAAAACATAGTTTAGGCCTACTGCGCAATCTGAACTAGGGATAAATGGAGTGCAGTTGAAATCTTCGTGGACATTACAGGCCTTTTGATACTATTTATGGAGAGAAACGTGAGAAATTGCAGAAATTTCTTGTAACTGAAGAAAGTTTCTCTTGTTGTGGTCACTGACATGGAGGGGTCAGAGTTATTTAAACTGGTTTCACCGCACTACCACGTGTATTAGCACAGTCACTGATGTGCTTTCTGTGCTGTGAAACCTATAACTAGTCCGAATATAACCTTTTGACCCTTTTTAACCGACTAGTTACCCTCGCCTAACCCCATCATATGTCCCGGGGATTCATATACAGCCTATGGAATAAACTCCTGCTACCTGGTTGGTCTTCAAACCTGCTGGACGGCCTTACACTTCCAGACCGCTGCTTATTCCGACTGGACACAAATTACAAAGAGAAGGTTTTGTGGACTATTTTTGATGCCGGGTAACGTTTTAATTTTTTTAAAAACCATTTTTATCTTTTTTAATTACGGACTTCAGTGTGACTCCATGTATACACACACACACACACACACACACAAAGGGAGAAAATGTAAAGTACAGTTTTTTTAAATTAAAACTATACCTTGTGAATTTAAATCCATAATTATAGTACCCTGCTGCATGTATTTGGTATTTTTTGTAAAAAAAAATAAATAAATAAAAAAGCTAGCATAAAACTGTGGGACATCACTGTCCAAATTAGCTTCATAACAAAACCTTACTGGTGCGGCCTGTATATAAAGCCTTGTTGCAAAGTAAATAACTTTAAGATTTAGTCACCACCCAAAACAAGCAAAAATAATTATACATCTAATTAGTTAATTAGTCGGCGTTTAAATGAGTGGAAACATTATTTAACCTTTGACACCTTTACAAGCCATTAAACAGTCAGGTCAGGCGCCCTCAGGCATCCTTTCCCCCCACTGCTCAGTGACAGCCGGCTTCAAGAGAGAGAAAGAAAAAATACATTATTGAAATGAATCATTAGTTTACGTTTCCTTTTGTATCGTGACAGGCACAAATCCCAAAGCAGAATTCTCCCCACCCTTCAACCAGATTAACCTTGACAACAAAGCATTCCTCACAGGACTTCAAATGGGAGATGGAAATGGCCGCACAGATAAGAGGAGGGTCACATTCTCAAAATATCGCCCCACTGTCCCATTATAAATGAGCAATGTTGTCCTTTTGACGGGAAAAGGGGAAATGTGGGGTATTTTCCCCGTTTGTGCCTTATAAAATGGCATTACTATGTTCTGGGAAGATAGTGCCTGAAAACACAAAATTACTTAATTAATTACTGTTTGAGAAAATAATTTGAATAATAGTATGGCATCTGAAATTCTCACACATATCTTGGAGTCACACATAATTGATTTGTATTTAGTGGTATTAATAGTACCTAAAGGTTTTAGGCATCATTTTTAAAGACTTTTATACTACTCTCGTGCAACAAATTTAATACATTAAACTACTAAACTGCAGTCTGTAATGTGACCAGGGCCTCTTTACTGTAGTTGAGGAAAAGTAGGATGTATGGTTGATGAGTGCATTTGTGTGTGTGTGTGTGTGTGTGTGTGTGTGTGTGTGTTTATGAAACCAGCTGCAGATTTTAACATTTTGAACTATAGTGGGGTTTTATGTTTAGACAGCTTCCAAGTCCTGCCTGCCAGTGACTGCAGTAGCGGACATCTCGGCCTATTTCAACAGGGCAAATCCGGTTGGAGAAACTTGAACAATGCTGTCAGAGAGGTAGCCCTCTTCAGTAGAGCAACAGCAGACCGGGGTGAGTGGAAGACTGGCACAAAGACCTCTGTTTTTATGAATTACAAGAATTTAATGTTTATTTTATAGATACAGAACAGTCATTCTGCTTCATTTATTTACTTTGAATTGCTGCAAGTCAGTGCCATGGTACAAGCTTCTCAGAGCGGCTCAAGAGTGTTTCAAAATCAAATCTTGACGTTATTTTCTTCTTCTTTTTTTTTTTCCTCAAACAAAAACATTTCAATGTGTTTCGACACCCTCTCTGATGACATGCAAACGTCTCGTCTACCTAGAAGGCTGATGGACTATATA
>VUQS01073891.1:13562-51714 GCA_015108495.1 Heterochromis multidens
TTTTATTGGAAAAAAAAAAAAAAAAAAAAGTACATATAAAATTATGCATTTCAATCAAAATGTTGCAGAAGAAATTCCAGATAGGAGCTTCCGAGCTTATACATTTCTCTCAGATGAAATGTAATGTTTTAAGCCAGGGTGACGCTTTCAGTTTTAAAAACATTTAATGGATCTAATTCTTATTATAGAACTAATAAATACATCAGTCATCATCATGTCAAGGAAATCTAATTTTCATTGCCTGTTTTATTGTGGTATGAAGCTGCGGTCTGTTATAAAACCGCATAAGAACCTCTGTTATCTTTGCAGTGGATGACATTGACTGGCTGATATTTGATGTTTAATTAAAAGCCATCACTGGCCTGATACTGCAAATGCATCAGTGGGCTTCTGTTAAGGATAAGGGGGAGAAAAAAAAGAAAATGAAAGAAGAAGTAAAGTATGCCGACAGCTGAAATAAAAGATATTATTTAGAAATGCTGAATGCATTTGCGGGACTATATTTCATGTTTGATAGCAGGCATGAGTTTTGAAATGAAACAAAGAGCGAGCTGCAGACCTTTCTCTGTGCCGTTCTGCTGAGGGGGAGATGACATTGGGTTTCTTGTTCTGGCAAAGGCACTCATTATTGGCAGAGAGCCTGGTCTGTGATTCCTGGGCCTGGAGCAGGGAGAGTGGATTCAGTTACTCATTTAATGAATGTCAAGGGCACAGTTTCTTTATTATGTATTAAAATGATGCACATTTTAAGATTCTACACTGCTGATTGACAGACAATAAATTATATTTACACTGAATTAAATGTGAAACAGTGTTACATAATTCAGATTATGTTTTTTTTTTTTAAATAATAAAACAATCCTATAAACTTCTGTGCAATCTCTCATTTAATGCTTTTAAGAATGAAGTGGTCTGAATCATTTCCAGAAATGGACAAAGTATTTCCATTTATTTAAGTTGTCTGAGTAAAGCAGTTGGGTGGAGTTTGGTGCATATTCTCAAATGCCAGTGTTTGATCATCTGTCAGTGACAGAAAATCACACTTGGCTGAGCTTCAAACAATATCCAGTGATTTCTAAAATTCATGGCACCTTGTGTTCTTTTGTGTGGCAAACTCCACCCATCTGCCCCATGTGTGACATTAAACAAGCAACCCCGGCCAGCTCTGTAGTGCAATTTTTACAATCATGTAGAAACATGCCAGTAAGACTGTAGCCTAATATTTCATTGAAAAGCTCACCAGTCCTCTGGGTCACAGTCCCTGAAGCCCTTTGCAAAGGGGTTACTGGCTATCTTCAGCTGTGTGATCTGAAACGTAAAGGACAACATCAAATAAATCATACTGCTAAACACCATGCCTTTTCCACTTATGTCATTGCATTTAATTATTAGAAAGGATAGCAGTGATAATCAGGTGTAATAAACAGTACATTTTATCATAAAACACACACACACAGCTGTCTTAACAAATATAACACAAAGGTAAACAGTTGAAAGTTTGATGGCTACAGTATTATTATTATAATAATATTTGATTGTGCTCTTCTGTAACATTACACCTATATAATATCATATGGGTGCAGGTTTCCATATAGGGGTAGAATAGTGTCCGTCATAATTTTTAACATAACTTTGATAGGTTTCTGATCATCATCATCATCACCATCATCATCATCATCATCAATCAATCATTATCGTCATATAATTTAACTACGTTTAAAATTAAATGTATGAATATTTTTTTAATTTTATTTTAGCTCAATTTACATTTTATAAGGAAATAAGGTTCCTTATGAAAAGACCCACCGGGGCTTCGTGCGTAAAAGCAATTTATTTACCATTTGACATTAACATTTAGCATCAAAACAGAAGTGGGTTATTTTTAGTCCTTGTCCCATCTTCATGTGTTAACGGGAATATTAATCACCATTACGCACCGGCTCCCACACACTTAGATTTGGTGTAAATAGCTGAAAGGAAAACTGAACCGAGTTTCGTTCTATCGTTTCACTCGTTACGAGTCGCTCCGAATAAGCGATGAGCGCACTGATGTGTGAATCTAAACAGACACGGAGACTGATGGAAAACAGAGCAGGGACCACGCGGGGAAAGGACGCAAGCTGAGCTCGCAGAACAGAGGCGACATTTACGCGGAAAAAGCATATTTTTTTCTTTTAATTTTGGCTTATGCAAAAATAAACCTAAATTAAAAAGTAGTTAAAAATAAACATTTTTAAGTCTTTAGTTACTGAGCAGGAGTTCGGTTTAAAATGACATTGTTACGTTACTTCTCTGTGGTGATGTGTTACTCATGGTATCACAGTAGTATGCGCATCATGTTGGAACAATGTGCAGTTTATATATGCATTTACTTGCTGGGTTCTCCTGCACATCAGAGCATATGAGTTTGATGGCGAGTGATAAAAGCCGCTTACCCTGTGGTTCTGGTACGCTGTGACCGCTGTGAAGCGGGTTTCCTCAAAAACAAAGGTTTTGTAATTCTCCTCCGCGTATTTCTCACTGTCCTTGCGGGGATCCACATAAACCACATGAAACCTGGGCTGGTAGCGGTGCATGGAGTTCAGAATGATCTGTAAAAAAAAAACAAAAAAAACAAAGCAAGCCTGCTGAAGGACTATCGGCTTAAAGTCCATCATGATCGATCATTTTCGATCAGGTTTTTAAAAGATGCGGTCGAAAATGATCACTAGCGAGACATTTAATGAATGATTAAATAAATAACAATAATAAGTATTAAAATAAAGAAAAACACAGTAAAGACCAAACAAGGCCCGGGTTCGATCTACTAAACATTTTAGTCACGATTGTGAATATGAGCATATTTGGTAGGCTAAATAACACACAGTGCAGAAATAGCCTGGCCCTCTTAAATTCCGTTGGTATGCAGATCCAGTTGTAGCTAAACAGCAGTAATATTCTACATATTTAAGGGCCGACTGAGACTATAGCATGTGCATAGTTCTCATTTAAACACCGATTAGGCAATAACGGAGCAACAATTATTAAGCAATAACTTTATAATGAATACTCAGGACACTTGATCTGTTAAATCTCATTCTTTTTTCAGTGTTTGCTTAAGTGTTTCCCCCCAAAACTCTCTCTTCTTCTTTTCTGATTTTACAGCTAATGCAAAGACAAGGAAACAGCCAGAGTGAGTGGAAGATCAAGCCGGAGGGTCTGAAATCATTTCCAGTGGTGAAATATTCCACTTCCTTGCCGTCATTTTTGGAGGAAAGCCTCGCAGGCGGTGCCGTGTTTGTGGACAGAGAATAAGCTTTTGGCAAAATCAGAGTTTTAGTGAAGATATCATGTTTTGTTTTTTTATTATTATTATTATTTTATTTTAACTACTGCTAAATTATTTGTATCGATCAGATTTAGGGATAAAAAAAAAAATTCTGTATCACTTTGTAATATTATCATTATTTTTGTCGGGACTAAGTAGTGAATTTATTTTTCTTTTCTTTTTGGTATTTTGACCATTAACGTGTCAGTGTGATGCCAAATTATGCTCTTTAATTAATCAAATAGGCCATCATCTATACTATCACTGCTGTCAAATAAATCGCTGTGTATTTTTTCGTAAATTATATCCTTAGTATGAAGCCGTTGGTACAACTACTAACAATTTTATCATTTCACACACTGTGTGTGTTTTTCTGGCCAAACTTCGGTCTCTTGAGCATGCATTTAATTCCAGTATTGTACTTACATGTCCGTTGTCATCCAGAAGGTTGTTAGTTAACTTTAGTTTATCAAAAGAGACGATCTGCTTCATCCACTGTGCGCCTTTGGCCGGAGAGTCTGGGTGGTAATGGACCCTGCCCGGTGTGGCAGGATCAGCTTTTCCCGCCACCAGCCACGACGAGCTGTGGAAAGCATACCTAGGAGGGCCATAAAAGGAAATTAAGACACAAGGTTAGAAGTTGCCCGCTTAGGCATGTAAAATGTCTTTGCATGTGTTGGCGTGTATGAAGACGTAGCGACGCTACATAACGCTATCATACACATTAAGGAAAAATATGACAATTGATCTTTAATGCCAGTATTTAGTCACCAACATATTTTTTAGTATAAAGTGGGTAATGGTGAAAAAGGATATGCAGTTATTGTTAAGTTGTTAATTTGTGTTTTCATTTTTCTCCCCCCAATTTTTATTGATCTTTTTGCTCACTACCGCAGGGTGGGTCTTAAAAACCAAGACTAGCACAATGTTTTCCAGTCTTGTCCTGACTGAAAGCGGTGTTTTACTTGTCTGAAGACATCTGAAAAGTTACCTGTAACGTTTGTCATCTACCGGCAGGAAGTCCATCAGGAGCATGTAGTCTGCCATGGGATCCATCCCAAATATTTTCACTTGGAAAGTTGGAAACATTCTCCTGACAAAGGAAGAAAAACACGGGGTGACTGTTAAAAAGCAGCAGCTTTAAAGTGTTTTAGGCGCCTGCTTTTAGTATTTTATGCCCTTTTTTTCCCCTTCAAAAACTGTGTGCGTGTGGATGGCTAGTTTGAGAAAACAAATGATTATGACCAAGTTTTTTTTTTTTAAAGTGTTCAATTTGCAAAATGAAATGTTGCTCGAGACCTAAAGAGCTTATTTTGCCCGATCTCGAGGTTACAACAAGGTTTCAATCTATTGGAAATGACGTGATTTAGCCCGTGCGTAACCGGATAAAAGTCTCCCTCATCTGAACGGAACTTTGCGTTTGTTGCCATTTAGCTCCGCTTTTGTAACTCCTGGCAGGGCGCTTAACTTCTCTCCCGGTCTTTTGATGAATTCCAGAAACATGAAGGTCTAATCACATGTGAATACACACGTGCTCATAGGCATCAGCCTTTGTGTGGCGCTGCTTATTAGAGAGTTCAGTTTTGAAGTTTTGAACTTTCCATCATCTGGATTATAAAAAGAAAAACCCCAAACAAACAAAAAAAACCCGACAATGAATTGAATATGAAAGCAACAACAAGAACATTACTGCATTCTGATCCGCTGATGACCCGTGTTATTTTCTTAACAATTATTTTCTTCTTTGACAGCAGAAATTGGATTGAATCCCTTTTGGGTGTTTAGCTCTAAGTTTTGGTCTAAGCTCTGGCCCCTGCACTGTGGCGCTTGTTTTCCCCCTTGCACTACACGGGTTACTATGTAAAGGAGATCCATATCCTCCAAGAACATGAGCCGAAAGTTGAGTAATCCGCCGAGTCAGTGAAAGGGATCCTAAAATCAACGCTCAATTAACGTCAGTGTTGTGGCTAGGTGAGGCTGAAGGAGCTTTTAAAGTGCTGTGCTGCAGATCTGCTTTCTCCTGTCACACAGCGCAGAGTGGGGAAACTCAACATGCACTTTTAGGATTTGAGCAATTATATCATGCCACTTTATATTTTTATAATGCAAGCATAGTGAGAATGGTGAATGTTAATGGAACACTATTGGCTCTTCCTAAGGGTCGGAGGTCAGCAGAAATATGTCTTGCATAGGGATACAAGCAGAATGAAGTATTTATTCTGAAGATCTCGTTAAATGATCATATTGTATTTAATTAATAACGATATCCAAACCAGATTTTAGTCCATTAAATTTAACCAAAACTGACGTTTGTGAAACCGAAGAAGAAAGCGCGTGGAGCAGAAAGGCGCTTCCATAATTGTGAAATAGGAAAAAAAAAAAAAAAAAGCCCGAGTGGAAACCAGACAGCAGCACTGTAATCGACTTGTAGGATCTGATCCTACATGCAAAGACTCATAAATTAAAGACCACAATGTTTTTTTTTTTTATAACAGCAGTGCGTAAAATTGAAGCAGGATGAGGGCGAAGAAGCCCAACCGAGAGTCACACTTATCCTTATTAGATCTATAAAACGCAACTGGATGAGATCAACATGGTGTTTACAGCCGACACACACACACACACACACACACACACACACACACACACACACACACGCACATTCAAATACAAGCCTCCATGCATTTGACCTTGTTTTTAAAACATCTCGAGAAGCTGGATGCGTGTTGTGTATTTTATATAACAAAAGAGATAAAAATACGTTTTCTAAGCAATACGATTTGATGGACAGAGACATATGTTAATAGGCCGCTGGTCATTAATTTAAAACATCATAGGCCTTAATGTGCATGGCACAAGATGATGTTTTGTGTCAGCTGCCTGAACCCATGAAGTTATTTAAAGTAAGAAAATATACATGGCTAAATAGCAGTAGTAAAAAATGCGTATGTTTTTTTAATGAAAATATTGATTTTGATTAAATCATATAGGTTTATTTTCTAATCTAGAGTTATAGTTGCTATCCTGTACGGGCATTCGCACAAAACTCCAAAATACTTACTTAATCTTTCCTGGTTTGATTATTTCCTTAGATATGAGGCAGCAATTTGTGTTAAAGTATATATCACAGTATTCTAAATACTACATTCTATCCTGTAGTATTTTTCTAGTCTACATGAGGAGAAAAATAACTTTGCTGCGCCTCTGGCCTGTGTGTAATGTGCACTCACCTGCCAGCCTTGGTAACGATCATCTCCGTGCCTAGCTGGTTAAATTCGTCCCATAAAGCTTTCATCTCCAGCTGAACGTTAATGTTGGCAACTTTCGGGTTCTTCTTTACTATAGTTTTGCTGTTCGGCGTGGAGTTTGAGGACGACGAGGAGCAGTTGGCAGTCCCGTTGTCGTTCGACGGGGCCTGCCCCGGGTTGGATCCCGGATAGTTGTAGTTGTGTTGGGCGGCCGGGCAGGGCTCGAAATGGGACTCATGTTGGCTGTAGGGGTCCCCGGGGGACGGAGAGAGGTGGTAGCCCCCCGGCGTGTTGAGGCTGCTCAGGCTGCTCGTCGTGAAGGCTGCAACATCGCAAAAATGGGACAGCTGCGTCAGCCACGGACTGGATATGGCTGAAATCATCCCAGAAAACTAGATTTACTAAATATGCCTTGCACTTCAAGTCGATTATAACATAGATAGTGAAAACAGAAGCAGGATTCAATGATCTCCAGATGAAGGTGTCAAGCACAAATGCACCCCTTTCGGTTTAAAAGTTTCCGTCTCGGCTGTTCAGTAGTCCCTGAGGTTGCATCCACTGCCAGCATACTACAGGCTGCCTGATCTAAAATAGCAGACGTCCGAAAAGAAAAGAAAAGTTTCCAAAAGCGATGGAGTTCCTGTAGAATTTCTGAACTATTCGTAGAAACTAACTTTTAGTGCGTGTGAATTGGTTTTCGCTTGTGATCGATCGCGCTGTGAGCGGCCTCTGTTGTGCGCTGCTGCACTGTGTTAACACTGCAACCCAGTCTCCTCTCTTATCTGACGCAGAGGGCCTCCCCTTTGCGATAAAACCGGTTCTTATTTCTATTTAGATAAGGAACTGCAGGTAATGTGCCTTTTCTTCGCCTTGCAACCAGACTGATTGACAGAGAAGTGCGCCCCTTTTTAATGGGTTTTCCGGCACCCATTTAACTTTTGGATAAGGATATCGCCCACATCACCCCCGTTAACAAACAATGGAGGATGTGCCAGGCAGAGGGGAGTGCAAACGCTTTACAAGGTAAACACACATTGATTTGCATGAACAAACAAACAGGCAGCAGGTGACTGCAGCCTTCTCCTTATGGACAAATAGACGCATGGGATGGATATACACCCCCCTCCAAGCTGGGTATGATTATTATGGTCTGTTTTTACCATTACGCACGAGGTGCCCGTGTAAACCCCCCTCCTCTTGGCTTCATGTTGAATATATGTGATCCTGTCCACGAATTAAAGTTGTTTCTTGGTACACCACTTTGGGGTTTTGGCACTGGAAACTTTCCCCCCCACTTTGACTGCTTTGTTTCAAGACTTCTCCTCCCTGATGGTGAATACCGCGCTTAAAATCTGCAGTATTTTAATAGTGGATCAACTGAGCCACTTTTTAAAAAAAGACAACAATTTCCTTCTATACATTCCAAAACGACGTACTACTGTGCGGTTTTGCGCATTTCATAAATGTCGGAGAACCAGGCAAACGCAAGGGTGTTAGGGAAATTTCGGGTGAGACGTACACATGCTACAACAGCTCTACGGGAATCAGCAAACACAATTACCTTCCATTTCCCGGGTGACAGTGCTGTAGTGCATTTTAAAGGAACTGTGGTTATGCAGGTCTGGCTTGTCCAGGCCGGTGCTGTGTTTTTCAAACGCTGCGTTTCCTGTTTGCTCTGCAGCCGAAATCAGAGAGGCAATACTGAAAGCATTTGCCTTTGGAGAGAGGGGACCGCCGTCGTCCATAGGCAAGAGATCGAGTCGTTAAAAGCCGTCCCTCCTCCTTCTCCTCCGCTTTCCAACCGCGCAGAAAGCAGGAGAAGGCTGTGCACAATGGAAAGGAACATGCGCTAAAATGGGGGGTTTCTCACATTCCGCCACCGGCGCTCCGTGGGTGCGTGAGTCTGGGTTCTTAAAGGATTCCCACGACTACCGTGAAGACGCCAAAAGCCTGGCGATGCTCTGATTCATCTGACGAACCCCTGAACGCGTCCTGGTGTCAAAACATCGTTCATCCGATGAGAAGTGAGAGAGAGCTTCCCCTGTTTCTCCTCCGATCGCTGGCGGGGTGGTGTCATCTGAGTCCTGCCTTGAGGAGACGCTACTACTGCTACGAGAATGTCAAAAGTGAGCGAGATCCACGCCTCCCCTGCATCACTATAGGAAAAAAGTGTCCGCGCTCTGCACTCAATGTTTTATTTCAATAAGACCTTGTCAGTCATTTAAATTCGACTCCAACGTCACTGCAGTGTCCCGGGTTCAAAGAGCGCCACTTTTCCAGTAAATTTTGCGACTATACAAGCGTGCGCATATTTTAGCCATCCAAGCTCAGACATACTTCTCGTGAGTTTGCCTAGAACACGAGGGGCTCGAGTGCAATAATATTTCCAAATTTGATCAGTCTTTTATGCGAGTGTTCAGACTGAAACTGCAGTTTTCTTAAAACAAATATGGAAATACAGAAATTAATATAAAGTAACCCACACATTTTACTTCTTTTTCAAATGCTTTGCATGTTTAGCGAGTCAAGCAAAAAGGAAATATTTATTTGAGAGATGCAGAGATGGAAACAAGTCAGAAGATGCACTTTTGACATGAGTATCCAGCCTTGCTCGCATTTTTTCATCTGCGGTTTTCCAAAAGCCAGCACATTAAATTAGTTTCATGTCAGACACACCTTGATATACACAAGACAGACTCACAGAAACAGCACCCTTGCAGTCAGTAAAAAGAGAAGTATACACACGTGGCATTTTAAGGCTGGAGTTGGACTTGACCTCTCCACCTCCCGCCTTCAGTATCGCTTTGTTGGTTCTCAGCTTATCGAGGTTCAACTTTAATGTGCAGCAACTCAAGATGTGTTTTGCTGGAAGCTGGTGCGATAGCGACCGGATAGAGCTTAATTTACACTGGAGTGTGTGAATTAAGTGTGAAAGCAGCAGCGGGGTTCTAATGGGATAAAGCAGTTAGAGGATTAGCCCTATTTGCTTTGGATGTTTCTCCATGGGAGGGAGGGAGCATAAATAAACTAGTAGATAGATAGATAGATAGATAGATGGATAGATAGATAGATAGATAGATAGATAGATAGATAGATTTAGCATTGATTACAATGTAAATGAATCCTGGCGCTGTCAAAATATTGTAAACCATCACCCACATTATGTATTCCTCCCGGCCATTAAAAAAAAAAAGATGCCATCGATACCGGCTCACTTCATCATTGCCAAGTCGGAAGCCTCCTTTGTAAATAGTTAGGTGATAACAGACAAAATACAGGAGCCCAGCAAAATGGGAAGAGACTGTGTTGGAATTCGCTCAGCCGAGGCCAAGACTGAGACGGATTCAGCAAAATGTAAGACAGAAGATTCACATTTAGATGAAGGAATAATAATAATAATAATAATAATAATAATAATAATAATAATAATAATAATCTAATTTCATTCGCCCCACGGATATTACAAGTCATGTGAAAGTAGAGGAATATTCAGAGCAGCAACCAAAAATAAAGGCACAACAAAATATTGTTTCAATGAGTAAAATACAGAATTTGAGGCTTCAGAGCGACGGAAATCGGAATATTTGCCTGTAAGAAAGAGATAAATCATCTTTGTAGCGTGGGGGAAAAAAGATTAAAAATACCTTCAAATTTTATGTTAAGAACAACAAACACATTTTAACGATAATTAACATAAAAAGGCTGCCAGGCTAATTAGAGAATATTAGGGTTTTTTGTGTTGTATTTAAGCAGCTTTAGCGGGAGAACCATTTTTAATGTGGTTAAATGGAGTTTTGTGTTTTGACTCTATAGACCTATATACTCTGCACTCTCTGATAGAGTCTGCAGACTCTGTCACGAAGAGTTTAGCTCATATGGTGCAAAGCTGACATCTAGACAAAGTGAGCAAAGTATGTAAACAGCTCCAGCAAACAGCTCTCACTGATTAGAGGATGCAGGCCTGAACAGCCTTTCTCGGCTCACTGGCTGATGGATGCAGAACAGGAATATGTGACATCCAGTAAGGTGTTGCTGAACTCCCAGGATAAAATCACTTTACACCATGCTTGGTCATTTTTATTTTTAAAAAAAAATCATCAAGTAAACAATATTTTCTACTGAGACCAAATTAGGAGTTAAGTGCTGTTAAAAAGCATTTAAATTAATTGATTATTGTAGTCGAAATCGAAGAACAGCTTTGGATTTGGTGATTTTTGGTCACAAGTTCCCAAACCGACGTCTTTTAAATATTAAGTTCGGTATTTGGTTTGGGTGTTCAGGAAAGTGCTCTTGATAAAATAGTAACACGTGTATTTAATTTTTTCCTGTAAGAAAGAACTGAATCAGCTTTGTATTTAATTGTGTGTGTAACTATGCGTGATGGCTCTGCTGACGCGGAGTAATTCCACATTATCTCCTGGAACTCTTTATTTCGTTGTTTATTGTGGCACCGCAAAATTAATGCACCGCAAAATATATTCTGCGTTTGATCCGCTCTTCAGTTTTTCTGTCATTAATACAGTATATATTCAGTTTAAAATTTAAAGTCTCACCCATCACCGTTTCACAGATTTCATTTAAAAAAAATAATTACAAATATTTTTGCACATGCTTATAGGACAGATATTTTACAAAGGAAAACACTCATCCCGTGTCATTGTATATTTTCTAATTGATTCTATTATTACCCTGAACAGGCGCTCTTATTTCAAGATGATACACTGAGACTTTATGAAGTCAGGCTACCCTTCAAAGGTGACAGAAGCTAACAGAAGGCAAACCTAGAGAGACCTTGAGCCAGTTGCCGTGCGTCTTGACGCACGTGAATAAGCGCGCAAAGTTTTCCAATAACAATATTCCAAAACTAGGATGGTGTGATTGTACTTCTATCTCAGTGACAGTGGTTCTACACATTTGGACAATCAGTCAATCGCACACCGCACATATTTATGTTGTTGGTGGTCTTCCTGATGTCTCCTACAAGAGAATCGTTGGCTTCTGTTCCTCCAGTAGGGGAGGCCTGTGTGGTCCTGTATGTCCTGTTGTGGTAACATGACAAATCACCAAAGCAAAACCTATTGCCCATGCCTCATTAAATTGCACAGATCTAACGTCAAGGCTCGATGGCTGCTATTTTCGTGTTGTTAGTAAACAGAGTGATGTGATTGGGTCATGGGTATATCTGGAAGGACATGTGGGCGCGCGCTCTTTTCTCTGCGTCTTTCTGCTCAACCCCTCTGCTTCTTCCAAACACTCAATAAAACAGCTTATCATCTCCTTTGATTTTTTTTACGCGTGTGTTGTGGAGATTTTAAATTAGCCTGTCTGTGCCGCAGTCAATGTGATAAAATTATTAATTACGCGCTCATGTCATTTAACAGACAATAAATCAACAACAAACAAAAAACAAAACAAAACAATGATTTTCACATTCTGTCCGAAGCTGTGGAGACCGAGTCAGCACACTCCGTATAAAACCCTGTCCTATCTAAATATTAGTCTAAATGTCAATGTAAGGAGAATGGAATGAGAGGAAGTAAGCCGCTGACCGCTGACCGCTGACAGCAGAAGGCCTGGCATGTCCCTTCTCACTGCGGGGCATTAGGAAATGCACAAAGACGCACCTTTACGCAGGAGGAAAGACTCTAAAAGATTCCTCATATGGCGAGGAATACACAAATAAATATAGATCTAAACAAAATGAACTTAATTTCATTTAAATAGAATATATGTAAATATATAAATAAATATAAGCAAGTGAGCCGTTGATTAATCTTATTCTAGAAAAACATTTTAATTTGTGTATTATTTAATAATATTTACATTGTACGTATTACATACATTTATTAATCAACACAAACAGTGGAAAAACCCTGATACCGTTTCTATAATTTACTACCGGAAACTCTGATGGATATTAATAGGCCTAACAAGTGTATATATATATATATATATATATATATATATATATATATATATATATACATATATATATATATATATATATCACAGATGCTAACTTTTAAACTATGCATTGATAATTATCCAAGATTTCCAAAAACCTTTTTTTGATCCATTAGAAACTCAGGACAGTTTTCCACCTCATCTCAGATTATCTAAAATGAGCTTTTGCTTGGAGAAATATCTTGTTAATGTATGTTTTTTTGTTGTTGTTGTTTTTTCTTAGTATGGTACACTTTCACCTTGGATTGTGGATGCACTGATGACTGTATTCACTGACAGTGGTTTCAGTGTTCCTGAGCCCATGCAGTGATTTCTACTATGGAATCAAGTATTTTTTTTAATGTAGTGCTGCCTGACGGACTGAACATCACAGCCCTTCATTCGGCCTCGTCTCTCGCATACAGAGAAATACAGAGAGAAATACGTTGAGAAACGTTAAATTGTTGAAATATTTGCCCATGTAGTCTTTTGACCTCTCCCAGTCTTTGCAACTGAAAGTCTCTCTCTTTGTGATGCTCCTTTTATACCTAGTAATGTTAATTCATGTTTTTTTTTTTTTTTAAAGAAACAAAATTATTTATTGATATAAATTGGGCAGCAGGGTGGTGTGGGGGTTACTGCTGTCACCCCACAGTGAGAACATGTTACTTCATGTTATAGGTTAGATGTTTGACCAGGTGAGATGTTCCACCATTCTTTTATTGCCCCTTAACTTTTTACACGGCATCCCGAACGTTTTTTGGAAATGCAGTTGCAGACAAAATCAGTACCGCATAAATGTGCAAAGAGGTCTTTGCTTTAAATACTTCAGCATTACAGTCTATGAATGTTTGCACTTCCGTTCTTAATCCTCTGTCTGACAGTGATGCTTTCATCTCCCCCTTAGATCTTCCAGCCTTTGAAAATCAGCAGCTTCACACCTGCTCATCCTAGACACTTAAACAGCATGAGAGCTGTTGAATATACACCCACATTCTCGCTTTGTTTAAAATTCCACCACTCCAACAGCCAAGAACTACTGCTTACTGAGATATATAGAAAACTTTGCTGAGTAGAAAAAAAAAACATACGACCACCTAAAGTCTGTAACATAGAGAGTTACTGCTCAGCACCCCGTAACTGCAGGATCTAGATCGGGAAACAAGCTGCTGGCTTGAAAGGGAGACAGCATGGTGCAGTGGAGACATGATGTCCAGATATGTACTGTACTCTCAATCAGTGGATCTTAGAAAAAAGCCAACTAAATTCCATCACAAAACAAATCAGGCATTATTTGTGTAAAAGCATTTTACTTGTGAACAGCCTTTAGAAACCCTCCACAATTACTTAAAGTGAATGGAGAAAATCTGTGAAAAGTTACTGATAAGTTCTGTATTGCTTTGTTGTTGCTGGCCACAGAAAATGAGAATGATTTTAATGCAGGGAGCGCTGATAGAGTTTCTTCTCTATTTACTCCAGTCAGTCAGCTCACACCAATCAAGGTCATGTACTCACTGGCCACTTTTCTTAGGTACACCTGTTCAGCTGCTTGTTAATGCAAATATCTAACCAGCCAATCAATTAAGACATGTAGGCATGGTCAAGATGATCTGCTGAAGTTCAAACTGAGCATCAGAATGGGGAAGAAAGGTGATTTAAGTTACTTTGAACATGCTATGGTTGCTGGTGCCAGATGGGCTGGTCTGAGTATTTCAGAAACTGCCGATCTGCTGGGATTTTCCAACATAACCATCTCTAGGGTTTATAGAGAATGGTCCGAAAAAGAAAAAAATATCCAGTAAGCGGCAGTTCTCTGGGTGAAAATGCCTTGCTGATGTCAGAGGTCAGAGGAGAATGGCCAGACTGCCAGAATGGTCAGAATTTGGTGTAAACAACATGAAGCATGGATCCATCCTGCCTTGTATCAACAGTTCAGGCTTGTGATGGTGGTGTAATGGTATGGGGGATATGAATGAAGGATGAAGGCAGTTCTGAAGGAAAAAGGGGGTCTGACCCAGTACTAGCAAGGTGTACCTAAAAAAGTAGCTGATAAGGATATATTGCACTGATGTACAGTACTAACCCTAACTTCATACAATCCTAAGTGAAATTAATATTTGATGTGTCAATGCTCCAAGGTAGATGTGTGCAGAGTTTTTGAGGTACTTGGCAGGTACCATGATATTTTAGAAGTTGCGATCAGGGCTCTCTGGATGCTATCTGCTTCACTGCTTCTTGATCACAGTGTGAATGAAGATGGTTCTTTATGACTCTGGCTGTATGATTCAAGTCATTTTTGTGTTGATGAAATTCTAAATGAGATTTCAGATGTTGGAACCAATCAGAAGCCTCTTTGATGGCATTGCACAATAAATAATCACCTAAAGTTTTTGCACAGATAACAAACTGTGTCCACAATGACAAGCATTAGGTGACTAATAATGCAAGATTATTTAGGCTATATAGCACCATCAGCTGGTGGAATCCTGGAATTAGACTATGCAACACAGTCATCAACACATTTTCCCAGAGGTGAGTTAATTTAAATTGAGGCGCTATAGCTGTTAAACATCTTAAACTCTTTGCCAAAGGGGGAAAGAAAAACAATAAAGCATGAAGTCCAGATAATGTGGCTGAATTTAACCTAGTTGTTGTTTTGTTTGTCTTTTGTGCTCATGGCTGAATAAATCTGTTTAGACCAGTCCTTTCTTCCTGCTGGCCACCATCCATCAGTGCCCAGGAGATCCATTAGACTTTATCCCGAGCACTTCATTCGTTGTGCACACCTTCAGCAGCAGGAAACCTTTTTGTCTTTCACTGCTCACTTTTCTGTCCATCAGCCTTTTCTGTTTAGAGAGAAGAAGAAACAGAACAGCTGGTTGCAGGTGGACAGTAGGGGTGTAATGTATCAAACCAGCTGTGTGATGTAGTAAGCCCCTGATAGAGTCACCTTTAGAGACAAACATCAGCGAGCTGCTGAAGATTCAGAAGCGCGACAGCCCTTCTCTTGGTCCGTCATACAAGAACTCATGACCCAGTCCATTGCCACACTTCCCACAACAAACCTGAGGTATTTAAATCCAGATGGTATGAGTCAAAACTTTATACCTGATTGGTAACAGTGTTAAAACCCATTTAGTCCAGCTTATTATAAGAAACTGACTAACAAATGTTGTTTACTACCTTTATTGGTCCCCAAGCTTCAGGGTGTTTTGAGACACTGTCTTCATGGATTGTCTGTGAAAACGCTGGCCATGGAGAGGAGTGCTCGAACTTCGAAGTGCTTGAAAATAACTCGTGGCCACATTCGGAGCACACATATATACCTGAGAATGAGGAAAGAGGCACCGTCTTCTATTTTCACAGCAGAGTATCTTGTTACACTGTCACATGCAGCCTCACACTTTGTTTCACTCACCAGGCTGGAAGTGATTTTTATATTCTTCTCCACCAGAAAACGAGCAGTAAGACATTTCATCCATTTCAAATTCCTCAAAGCCAAAGTAGTTTATCTTTACAGTCGTCCAGCTTAGGTCCGAAAAACCTTTGTGTACAGATCAAGTGTCAGCAGCTCTGTGCCTCTTGTGTAATGCCTGATCCTTTTCTCATTGCTTCCACCTGGTGGCAATTTTCTGAAAAACTAAAATGCATAACTACTTATTTTCATTCATTCATACTGGAATGAATAAATTAATCAAGCAAACAAATCTAAATCCATTAGAAATCAGATAATTATTAAAATATAGTCAATTTTTAATTTAAAATATATTTATTTATTGCTGTGCATACAAGTTATTGTGGCCTATTAACATAAAACCTCTCTAGTGAGAGATCTACATTGCATGAGAATGACTTTATTCAATTAAAATAGTTTGTGTAGCTACTAATTTTCAGCACCCAGCACTTTAAACACAGCAGTTTAAGGTCACTGTTAACAAAAATATGAGCAATCTTCGGAAAAGATTAATGGGGCGGCTGTGTTATGTACTGCAGTGTCAATCAATATAAAACCAAGGAGAGGTTTAGGTTGTGATCAATAAGTTACTAAGTCTGTGATGATTGCATAGCAGATGTGTTGAGAGCCGTCCTCTATTCCTGCTGTCCAGTGAGGCCACCGTTGATCAGAGCTCTGGTGCTCCCACACTGGGCTTTGTCCCAGAGCACTTCATTGACTGTCCACACCTTCAGCAACACAGAGTGACTTCTAGTCCAGCAGCACTTCCTTCTAACAGCTCACCTTATAGTCCATCAATTTTATCTGTGGAGAAGGGACAAAGAAAAGGAGATTGTATATGTAAATCTTGATTAGCACAGTTTACTGTGAACAAACTCCTTTGAAGGAATGTTTAAAAGATGGCATTTTCTGAAAGATTTTAATTTGTACCTTTAAGGACTGCGGCACAACAGTAACACATTCTTAGGCTATTCTACACTACACATGTGGAAGAAAACATGACATTCTGGTTTTAAAACACATTTAAAGATGAAATAACAACAATGCTCCTTTATGCTCATTGCAAATTGGTATCAGTGCATTCCTCTGCTCATATCACAAATTATTAACTTATAGGTACAGTACTCTCAACCTTGTGTGGTGAAATAGCCTGACTGTTTGTACCTTTAGGGATGAACTTCAGTGAGCTGCTGAATATTCAGAAGCGAGAGAGCCCTTTGGACGGCCCATCATTCACAAACTCATGGCCCAGTCCATTCCCACACTTCCCACACCGCACCTGGAACAGGACAAAGGTGACATAGAAATGATTTTGTCAGCATTTAGGGCATCCCGTTCACCTGTTCAAACTGACCGTGCACGTGAGAAACTGTGCAGGAACAGGGAGAGAAACTGATAAGAGTGCTTACACTCTACATTTGAACAGTTTAATCAATGAAAGACTTAAAACTCTCTGTTAATGATGGCACCTTGTATGCCCCAGGCCTCTCCTCATGTTTGGACACACTGTCCTCGTGGATAGTCTCTGTGAAGGCTGGCCAGGGTGACGAGTGTTCGTACTTGGAGCGGCTGGAGAACAGCTGGTGATTACACTTGGAGCACACATAAATCCCTGAGGAATAAAGGACAAGAGGCTGCTGTACAACATGAAGAGAAAGAGTCTCTACTGTAGAGTTTTTAATTGAATATATACATTTATATAATATATACATTTAATTTATAAAAAAGAACTTTTTACATATTTTGCAGCACTGATCTTTATGGATATAGTTGCGTTTGTATTTGCAGTTGTGGTTGTAATTAAGGCTGTGTTTTTAATGAAGTCCTCTTATGTGAAGCCAAATCCAGTCTTGTAACCTGGTTGTTGTATAACTCTGTAACACGGTTACATAACAGGCTAACGTTTTTCACTATTTTCTTGACCATCACTTAAGCTGTCAGTACTTCCTACAGTCGTTTATAGCATTACAGGTTAGTTTAGTAGGTTAGTAACGGACAACTAGGACAAGTTAGTACGACCTAACCAGCAGTTTGAAAAGTTAATCGCGTTTGCGTTGGAGAGTTAGCAAACACTTGCTAACCAGTCTCCAAGCAGCCGAAGTTATTCAGAAATACTGAATAAAGTACAGGAAGTTAAAAAAAAAAAAGTAATTGCAGTACCTGATTTATAATGGTCTTTAAAGACCTCTCCCCCAAAGAAAGAGCAAAAGGACATCGCTTTTCGTGCCGTGTGGTCAGTCTGACTCCTTCTCTGCAGAAAAGCCGGCTGGAAACAAAGCGACTTCCGGTCCAAGTTTTTAAACTTCAAATTAAAAGCATACTTTCTTTTTTTAATGACACATTTTCACATCAGCTTTGAAATTACGACAAAAACTTTTTTTTTTTAATTACAATTAAACATGCATCATCAATGTTAAGCATATTGCTAGGCTTTATCAATGTGTCACTTAGAGTATTTAGAATCTGACTAAAGTTTAACGTTTATATTAGATTAGTCTTCAGATTGTTTTAGCAGGAATGTAGTTTGTGTTTTTGCTATTGTAATGCTTAGTGATGTGGATTTTACTTGCACATTCAGCGCCAGTTTGAATTTAGACGTTTATTTTGAAAGACCCAAACCGGAGGTAATATCGCGGTTTCTAAACCGTCGACAGGTTGTTGTGCTGATACTCTCAGTGCCGTCTTTGTCGTTGGTGTTTTCGCGTCTTATCCCCCACCTGAGACATGGACACCACGATGTTTCAGCTGAGGTTGTTCGTTCACCAGCGGCTGTACGCAGCAGCAGCAGCAGAGGAGATCCTCGGACAGGTGGAGAAAACCATCACGTTAGCTTTGCACGAAGCAGAAGTTAGTCGACCTAAAGACGAGGCGGAAAGTCTGCGACATCAGCTGCCAAAGACATCAGGTTTGGGACAATTCTTTATATTGTTCTTAATGGGTTTTCTTTTTAGTGGTAGCTTTATAGACAGCTTTGTAGCTATGAATAGTGCTCCACGCTCACGCATGCGCAACTTATCCACGCACAGAGTACCAGAAAACTGTGCTGCTGCTGCTGCTGTATGAGGAGAGATGTTTCAATACACTGCTACAAAATATTAAGGTAACACTCAATCATCACAGTGTAAAATAAAGTCAGTTAAACTCCAGGGATAACAGTCTGTCCAGTTAGGAAGCAGAAACTATTGGCAAATCCATTTCACCTGCTTTGGTGCATTAAAGTGACAACAGGCGCACTGGTGATGCAACAACAAGAAAACCCGATAAAGGAAATGGTTTTGCAGGTGGTGGCCACAGACCATTGCTCTCTTCTTATCCCACCTGACTGATTTTTCTGCAGTTTTACTTTTTGCAAGTGTCTTTCCCACCAGTCCTGGTTCTCTCTAGCAAATCCCACTCAAGCTGCACGGTGCTGAGCTGTGAACTCAGGTCCCATTGGGTCCTCATGCCACCTTCATGGAGTCTGATTCTGACAGTTTGGTCAGAAACATGCATATACATAATCTGCTAGAGGTCATTTTGTAGAGCTCTGGCAGTGCTCATCCTGTTGCTCCTCGCACAAAGGGCTCTGGGTGCCCTTCTACAGCCCTGTCCTCGTGCAACAGCACATCCACACTTTTGAGACTGTGCTGCAAGACACAGCAAGCCTTCTTGCGATGGCGCATATGGATGTGCCATCCTGGAGGAGCTGGACTACCTGTGCAACCTGGATGGGCTGCAAGTACTGTTTAATGCTCCCAGTAGTGACAAGGACACTAGTAAAAAAGCAAAACCGGAGAAAAATTGGTTACAAAGAATAAGGAAAGAGCAATGGTCTGCAGCCACCACCTGCAAAACCATTGCTTTTTTTAGGGGGGGGGTTGTCTTGTTGTTCCCTCTCCAGTGAACCTGCCATCACTTTCTTTCATCTGTACCAAAACAGCTGAAATTGATTCACAATGGTTTCTGCTTCCTAACTGGACAGATTGATATCCATTGAGTTTAACTGACTTTGTGTTATACTGTGATAATCAAGTGTTCCCTGAACTCTATTTAGCACTGTGTACAGAACTTTTCCAGAAACTCTCAGGAGAGTTAAGAGAGTGCTTACACAGCTTTTACATTTTTAATATCCAGCACTTAAATTTACTTCCATTTAAATCAAAAAAGGAAACATTACAGGCTGTTGGGTAACGTTTGTCGATATTTCTTTTGCAGCTGCTGAACTTCCACTGACCAACAGTGCAATGGAACATGGAGACAAACGTGACTCCCCACTGCTACAGGAGAACCAGGAATGTGCATCCCCAGAACAGTTTAACTTCACAATGAGCCCTGAGCATCCAGGACTCTCTAATTCCAGTGCAGATCTAAGCAGTAACAACTGGAACTACTGTCTGGTGGAGATGCCTCAGGTGAAGAAGGAGCAGGAGGAGCATGGGGATGAGAGTGAAACACCGGAGATTTATTTATCTCCTCCAGAAATTGTGAAAAGGGAGAAAGAACAGTCGGAGACGCAAATACTATATGAAATGCAGCCGCTTTCTTCAGACTCGTCTGCAGCTGTGAGTGACGAGGAGATTGTGAACAGCAGAGGAGGAGAACGGGCCGAAATGGTGAAACAGAAAGAAAAGGTGATGCAAGGAAAAAGTGTCAGCGACAGCGAGAAAGGCCAAGCAGCTTCGTCTAATGAGCACTGCTCCGTTAAAGCAAAAAAAGACCGCAGTTTTTGCCATTTGTGCGGGAAGGGATTTCACTACATTGCCGCTTTAATGAAGCACACAAAAACACACGAGAAGTGTACTGGTTGTATTATTTGTGAAATGAAATACAAGTATATAAACAACCTTGTTCGTCATTTGAAAAATAATCACAGCAACGCGTGTCCTTGTGACGTCTGTGGTAAGACTTTTTTCCATTTCCGTAGCCTCCAGACACACGAAAAAACACACACAGGCATGAAAGAGTTTGCGTGTCAAGAATGTGGCAAAACATTTCACCGTAGAGATTCTCTGATTTTGCACGTGAGGACCCATTCTGGAGAGAAACCATATCAGTGTGATGTCTGTGGAAAATCATTCAGTCAGAGCCAGAACCTTACGATTCATAAAAGAAGTCATTCAGGAAAGAGGCCGTGTCAGTGTGGCGAGTGTGGCAAACTCTTTAGCACAGGCACGCAACTCAAAGCGCACATGCGGTGCCATTCAGGAGAAAAACCGTACCCTTGTGATATTTGCGGTAAGCGCTTTTGTCGAAACCCACAGATGTGGAGGCACAGGACCACACATACGGGAGAGAGGCCTTACCCCTGCTATCTTTGTGGCAGGCAATTCAGGTTTGCACCTAATCTTAAGGTGCATTTGCAAAGTCATGAAAAGGCAGCCAGTAAAGCAAAAGCAAAACAGTAAAATTTACCACAGTATGAAAGCCATGGATTTGTTTGAGATGTTGTTACGAAGAGAAGGAAGGATGCTGCATGAGGAAGACCCCACATGCAGTGGTGTCAAAGAACGGTGATTAAAAATGTTCTGTTTACTTTAAATAGCAGTACATCGTTTCTACAGTTATATACTGCTGTTGGTTACCGTGGTTTTGTTGGGGTTTTTTTTTTTTACACTAGGATTAATGAGCTTTCATACAAGATTAGTTCCACTTTGACTGTGTGAGTGCAGAGCAACACCTCAGCAGCTCTTCTATGTATTTTTGCATATTGCATTCTGTGATGTTCTGGTGTTGTGACACCAACTTTCTACATGGTGGACATTAAACTTTAACATCCTGTCATATAACTTTACAGTGGTCTGTTTGTCTCTGGCTGCAGCCATAACGTATATTTATATTGACCCTTTAATTGAGCCAAGCATCTCATGGTACATGGTGTTAAATTTAATATTGGTTTGTTTATTGTCACAGAACTGTAGCTTATGTAGATATTGTGTGTGGATTTTTCTTGCACATGTTATGACTTGACAAACCTTCATGCATGTTGATGGATTAGAGTGTGGAAGTCCTTTAAATGGAGTGAAAGAAGCTTTTAATATTCTTCTTTTTTTTATATATATACATCTATTGCTGCTCATATGTGTCTTTATGATGCTGCGAAATGAGGAAGTTCAGTAAGTTTCATTCATTTGAAAGAGTAATCTCAATTACAGGGGCTTATTTGTTTCTTGAACTCTGGAATTTTCAGCATCCTGTAGTTTTTCATTTGAAATAAGCAAATATATAACATTTCAGACAAAATGCCTAAATCAGGATAAACTTAATTTGTTTCTTAGCATTTATCAACTACAATGCTCCTTCGGCTAAAAGGCGTGATATTAATTGGTGCTAATAATTGGCATTAATTTGTAATTATGAAAAAAAAAGTGTTATCAAGAAGACTAAAATGAGAGAATTTCTGCCACTGTCGCTTTAATTAATAACATTAACAGTCATTCAAACTGTTTTCTCTTTTGGTGTGCTGAGAACAATCACCAAGATTTTTCATTTTAAAACAGGATGGCAGTGTTGGCTGGACCACCACCCTCTAAATCAGACTGTACATGTCAAGGGGTGTATCCTAGTAATAAATCTATTTAAATAAAATTTCTATCTGCTTTAGCTGTATTTTGTGCTACTTTGCTGACATGCCAAAGTAAGATTGTGATGTTTTTACATTGTAATGTTTGAACATTTGTCTTGCAGGGTGAGAGATCAAAATAAACAGCAGCAGTTATGTGAGGCCATAGATAGCATCAAAGAGAGTGCTATCAGTGGTTCTTAATGGACTAGTTTTGAGCCAATTGCTGTTTTAAAACTGGCCCCTGGGCTTAATTTACACATAAAAGAGAGGGTCATTTTGATAATAGCTTTCTTGACTGTAACAGTGAGACTTAGCAAGATCAAAAAAGGCAAACTTTATAAGGGTAGATGAGCTACTAAAAGCACACAATAGTCTAGACTCATCCACTGTGTTAAATGAGAGTTGTATTGTGCCATGGCTCATGTTTGCCCTCCTGCTGAGCTGTTTGTCACAGTTTGCACCACTCACTGTGGATCCAGTTTGCCTCAGTACACTATTTGTTCAGTTAACATTTTTAATTGTGGATATTAACACTTAAATGGTAACTCGTAGTTAAATGCACCTAAATGCAAACCTCAATACAGCAATAAATAGACATGCACCAGACACTTCGTAGTTACACCTTGCTGCGTACCTGGTTGGAGCCCCTTTTGCCTTCAGAACTGCCTTAATTCTTCATTCCATCCATGCATTCATGTTGTTTACACCAAATTCTGGCCCTACCATCTGAATATTGCAACAGAAATCAAGGCTCATCAGACCAGGCAACATTTTTCCAGTCTTCTGTTGTCCTGTTTTGGTGAGCCCGTGTGAATTGTAGTCTCACTTTCCTGTTCTTTGCTGAAATACTCAGACGAGTCCTTCAGGCACCAACAATCATTCCATGTTTAAAGTCGCTTAAATCACCTTTTTACATCTGTCTGATGCTCAGTTGGAACTTCGGCAGGTCGTCTTAACCATGTCTATATGCCTAAATCTAATGAGTTGCTGCCATGTGATTGGCTGATTAGATATTTATGCTTACAAAAAAATGTGTAAGTATTCTTTAGAGAAGATTCATAGGGCGGCTGTGGCACATATTACAGAGTTGGTTAGAAACACATAAAGCACCTTAAATAACCCTTTACTGCCATTGATTCAGTTTTGTCCTTCTTACAGGCTGATACATGTGTTTGCATTGAGTGGTTCAGGGAGGAAGTCAAACAAAATTGTGACATCTCAATAAGAAATAGCTTACATATTTGTGCAAAGTCTATTCACCCCAGGAGGCAAGTTATATCCCCTCATCTTTCAGTGTCAATCAACATAAATCCAAGGAGACATTAAGGTTGTGATTAATAAGCTACCATGTCCATGATGATTGCATAGCAGATGTGTCAACGGCCATACTCTGTTCTTGTCCGGTGAGACTACCACTGATCAGAGCTCTGGTGCTCCCACACTGGCCTTTGTCCCAGAGCACTTCACTGACTGTCCACACCTTCAGCAGCACAGAGAGACTTCTAATTCAAGCAGCACTTCCTTCTGCAGCTCACCTTAAAGTCCATCAACTTTATTTGAGAAGATACAAAAAGATGATGTATGCCCATCTTGATGGGCTCTGTTCATTATGAATAAACTCCTCTGAAGGACTGCATTGAGTCCTGTTCTTTTTTTATATCATTAATATTATTTCAGGTAGAAATGGGACAAAATGTATCTATTATGTAAAATCCATAATTTGTTGGGCCACAGTAGATTTTAAATCAAACACTCAAGATGTGAGTAAAGCACAGACTTGTGCATTAACTGTTTGGGAGTTACAGCCATTTTTATACATACTGACATACTCCAGAAAATACTCTCACTATTCCTGAAATATCGCTTGGACCTCTGTACCCATATAGTAAGAGAGTTTAAAGTGTTTTAACAGCGTCTAAAGTCTTTGCCTGCCCCTGATGAGCATCAGTAATTAGATTCTTAGATGCAACTTAATTTCTTGATTGATTTTTTTTTTTTTTTCCCTTGTTGGCTGCAAACAATTTTAAAACCAATTTATTGTTCTAAAAGCATTTATATATGATCCCAAAATGGGGCACCTGTGTGTACTTGTTCACCTTATATCAAATTTGCTCCTAGAATTGAATTCTGTTTTTATATTTTGTCTTTACTCTCAGACCATTAAACACCACCGGGGCTGCATCTGAAAGAATAAAAGCTAAAAGTGTTTCATGCAGACATCTAAGCATTCACTGAATGTAATAACAATTATAGTCCATCCGATTTTCCCGTGTCTTAAAACTGATTAAGGCTTACTGACCAAAGCGCATAAAGCACGTAGGTATGCATACAGCGCTTTAATACTAAACTACCGTACTGTGATTTTTCTTGCTACAAACACTCATACTGCCGATTTGTCTGGAGCAGCTTTGCTTTATTTTGAAAGACCCTTTTCTAATTTCTAACTGCACACAGATTGCAGGTCTCTGCTGCCTTGGCTCAGTTTGTCTTTTTGTTATCAAGTTATCTCCCACCTGAGACATGGATGCCACAATGTTTCAGCTGAGGTCGTTCGTTCACCAGCAGCTGTACGCAGCAGCAGAGGAGATCCTCGGAAAGGTGGAGAAAACCATCACGTTAGCTTTGCACGAAGCAGAAGTTAATCGACCTAAAGACGAGGCGCAAAGGCTGCGACACCAGCTGCCAAAGAAATCAGGTTTGGGCCTCTTTTACTTATTGGTTTGGAAAGATTTGTTGATAACATGAAGCTCTATTAAGCAAGTTTAATCTAAAGAATAATCTAGAGGATGAGTCACCTCACAGAGTTGTAAAATGAGCAAGTGAAAAAATGTCCTGCAGTACATGCACTACATACAGTATATATGTGGGTCATTGATGTTACATACATGTTTTTGTGTCCGAGTGCATCACTTCTCTTTGAAAAAAATGGCTCGTCTTTTAAATAAAGCTAACAGGCAACTCTAATAGATAATCACAGCTTTAAATAACGTAACATTATTAATTTAATGTCACAAAAATATGCATGTAACATCAGTGACCCATATACATACACTAATCCAGAACTACTTTAAGAAAGTGGCTCCAGTTAAGTTTAGTTTCATCATGTAGTTTGTTTTTCTTCTCTCAGATCTGTAGTATACAATATTGAAATGCATGTCAAATTTCTACAATTAATGGGACTCAGATCAGATGTGTCAATGTCTGAATCTTATAGCATATAATACTGTCTTCAATAAATACCTCGCAGCACGTGGCATGCAGCAAAAATAAATGAATTAATAATAATAATAATAATAATAATAACGGCGACATGCACATTTACGCACACCTTTATTATGACACCTTTACTGTAACTTCATTAGGCGAACACGTCGGAATCTCACAGCGTTCTTCTGCACCCTGTTCAGGTCAGCTGTAACGCAGATTTCAGGTTTACATGCTGGAACAGTTTGTAATAAAGCAGCCCTCCTCTGGATGAACCCTGCACTCTGAGCTGTCAGATATACCTGTAACTTTGACGTAACTCAGTGAAAAGCGGTAGAATTAAAAATTCACCAGAAAATAAATGATGGGAGAGAGACAGCATAAAAGTTAGAGAGCGGGCAACTATCCCACAGGAAAGAATGAAAAAGAGAGAGAAGACGTCCAAGGAGGAGAGAGCTGTCAGCAGCATGTAAGAACTGATGAAGATGGTCAGACAGATGACTTTATGTTCTTAAAGTCAGTTTGACAGTAAACTTGTCACAGTGGTGAAATAGCCTTGGAAACAAATTACAACTCAAGTGATCCCAAGGGATTTGTGTCTCCTCCTAGGATCGAATCAGGGATCACTCGTTACACTAATGTGTAAACCACTACACTATGAAGCCACACATTGTAATTATGAACAAAGTTAAAGTGTTATCAAGGACACCGGGACAGGAGACTAAGAAAACCAGCACATTACAGTAAATGAACTAAAGTTCGCATTTTCGCTTTCTGTGTACTGCCACCAAGCTTTTAAATTTGATGAAGGCAGGAAAAAATTCAGTCAG
This sequence comes from Heterochromis multidens, assembly GCA_015108495.1. Taxonomy (NCBI): domain Eukaryota; kingdom Metazoa; phylum Chordata; class Actinopteri; order Cichliformes; family Cichlidae; genus Heterochromis; species Heterochromis multidens. The sequence goes on from VUQS01073891.1 coordinate 40,090, forward strand.
GGCCAGAACCTTACGCTTCATAAAGACACAAATGATAAAAGGGTGAAATCATTTTAGACGCAATATTCACTCAAAAGACACATAAAAAGTTTCTCAGGAGAAAACCCAACTTCTGCTTTATTTTTTTATACATTAGAAACTATTTCCAGCTGCTTTAAATGCAGAGTAAATAAGGAGTTCTGCTGTTTCCCCAACAGGCGGCAGCACACACTAAATTTATTCTTTGCTTGTGAGACTGGAGACTAAAACACACTGATACCTCATATCACAACTGTTGTGCGTCTTTGCAGGCGGCCCCATGCTTCAATAGTTCATGCTTTTAAGACTGCAGTTGCTTATAATTAATGATATCTGAAGCACAAATAATAAAAACTGTCAAGCACAAATAGAGCATACAGCCTAAAGATCACAGGAAATCAGCTTTCATAGTGCTAGTTAAAATGAACAGCAATTTAATCCTAGAGGGAAAGCCACGCTTTCTCTCTCTAAATGTATTCCTTTAAATCACATACACAAGCACAAGCCCAATTATGAAAATCATGACTATGGATGATTTTTTATGATTTTTTTTAATTAAATGTTAATGATGCGATAGACTCCATATTGCAGGTCCATTAAGTAATTAGTAAATTAAGAATTATTTCATTAGATGGGAGTCCTGAAAAGTGTCCTATTTGCATGTACAGATGTCAGAAGGGTTTTAGTATTAGCTCGATTGCTATAAATACATTCTGGCGTTTAACACGCAGACTTCTGAACATTAATCCTGGCGTGAATTTTCCAGGTCGTGCAATTACATAAGTCTGCGTACAGCCGGACTGCGGTGTGGAAGCGAGAGGGTTGAGCTCAGGCTCTGTTTTGACGCTGTGAGCAGAGCAGAGAGGAGGAGTCACTCCGCCAACTGTTGGCCTCTCAAATCTAATCTGGATTACAGTTCGGTCCAGTCTGCATCCAGGACATCAATAATCACATTATTCTGTATCGGCCTGACGCCTCCTGAAGCGGACTGAAGTGGCTATGTCAAGTCGTGGCAACGCTGCTGGCGCGCTTGTCTCTCAAAGCTGAACTGCGCATTTAAAAGCGAATCATTTGTTTTCGGGAGTTTTGATGATGTTCTCAACGAAGATAACGTGAGTGAAGTTGAATGAGTATTTGTTTCCTGCGGTAGGTGGGTGGCGTGCATCCCTGTGTGCAGCGCACGCACTCTGCAGCACATCCAGACTGATCACTGCAGCCTGCGCTTGAAGCACAATTCAGCAAAAAAATACTCTGGACCTCACCCAACCTCTGCCACTGATATACAGAGGGGCAGATGGTCAGACATGGCAGATTTAGGTAAGTACTTCTGTATTACTGTTTTTCTTTAATAAAAGTATTTTGCTTTTATTAAAAAATCCCTCAGTCCATGCAATGTAAAAGCTGCCTTTACTACCAAAATTCAGAGTTGAAGGATTTTCTCTAGACACACTGATTTTCTCGCACTGATCATGCACCGATTTATTTGGTGTCTTTTGAAATTGCTCAATCTATCAGGGGGAAAAGGGTTAAAAGACAAAAAATAAAAAAATAAAAAGTTTTGGGGGGTGTGTTAGAAACAGACGCTTTTAGCCCCAGATGTATTATCTTAATAACTTGCTTCGGTTCAGGTCCACTAATATTTACCATGTGATACCCAAACAAACGCAAACCCAGTGCCAAATGTGTCAGTCACCATGGTCAAATGGTAGTTTGAGGGCAGGATTAAGAAGCACAAGGATGGCATGGAAATAAAGGTCCTGCCTCTCTGTGGGTGTGGGTGTGATGCCAATCTCTAGGGCCAGTCCTTAAATGATCCCAGGTAACAATCCAATCAAATTTTTTTATGAATTAAATCTTTGTCAGAAAAAATAATATTTTAAATATTATTTTGTCTCCTCTTCATCCGATTTCCCCCCTTTAATCCAGGATAAAAAGGCCAAGAGGAGGACAGAGCAGGGGAGACATGACACTTTGGCAGAATTCAAAACCGTGTTGATGTCAGGGACAAAAGTGGGACTCTCTGCTGGTGTCATCATTATTCCCTCTCCACATTCATCCATTCGGACTCATATGTTAGTGTCTGCTGATTGAAAAAATATGCCTTTCCCATTATAAGCAAATGCACAACATTTGGTTTCTCTTTCAAAGTCAAAGTGAACTTTATTGTTATCTCAGCCATATACAAGTATACAGAGAGATGAAATTGCAAAGTTTGAGGTCTCCAGTCTACACATATAATGCAAATAAGATGACGTTGTGCTCTGACATGTAGAATAGTGCAAGTATGAAATACAAAAATACAAAATACACATAAGTAGAAAATATCCCCATAAAATTAAACTAAACTATATGGTTAATATTTACAGAGAATATAGGATGATACTTGAATTGACCAAACATGTCCTGAATTGAGTGTATGGGTAGTACTGCACAAGATATAAATTACGTGCGCAATACAGAAGCAACAGCAACTTAACCTGAAGATGGAGTACAGTGTCTGAACTCTAAAAATATGAAATATGACAGGTGCAGTATGCATCCTTAGAGGTGAGTGTGCTACTTTTTCTATCCATGCCAATTGGATAAATTGGCTGTGCATGAGTATAAGATCTCTGTGACATTTTTTAAAACCACGTTAAAAGAAAGTTTGCAGGTCTGACAGTTTGTGGAGGGTTTTCCTTCGTGCTGAAAGGCCAGCAGTCAGCCAGCTGTTGACAGCTTTTTAATGCAAAGAAAGGCATTTTCAGTTATCACTTGTCAATTATTTTGTTGGTTGATTTGCAGAAAATATCCATATTTATTGGAGAACATAGTCAACGCGCTAAGCAGCAGAGATGAAAAATGATTTATTGCTGTTCCAGATTTTTTGCATTTTACTTTTCTGTTACAAAATGAGTGTTAAGTGTATTTCCTTTGAACCATGATTGTAGCTCTTTTTTCTGCTGATTATTTCTCTCCCATGACAGAAAAAAATGTTGGTGTGTAATATCTAATTTTAGCTACTTCTTCAAGAAGAACATCTGCTCCACTTTCCACTCCCACATGACAAACCAAGAACAAGGGGTCTGGGCTTGCCCACACCTTTGTCTCCAGTTCTCTGCGAGTCACACTTCCTCACTCTTACTTGTGCAAAATTGCATCCACAGTCCTGACTGGAAAGCTGCCAACTCCCTGCTGACTCCATATTCCACTGAGCAGCAGAGGTTTTCCTCCCCCTGTCAGCACGAACTGATCCAAATTGACTTGCAAGTGGAAATTGATTAGGGTAATGCAGTACTGTCTAGAGCAGCTTAAGCACTCACAGAGCAGCACTTTTGGTTAATTAGATTTGACAAGCAGCCCAGCAGCTTGGTGCTAAAATTAATATCTTGCCTTATGAGCAGTGTGCAGAGACATAGAGAGATATGGTGGCACCCAAAGCAAGTTAACTGGTTTCTTTTTCAGGCCCTGAAAATTGGTTTCATCCAGATCATCAAGGTCATTTATAACATACGGGACCAATTACTCATCAAATGTCTTACAACTGTTGTGTTTTATTTTGCTTGTATGAAACTATTTGTTCACTAAAAGCCACATTTCTTAGTTTATTGTGGTGGACTTATGAGCACGGGCAGCTCATAAAGCTTGATTGTTACTACAGATCAAACTATATGTATTATGTGTGTGTGGCAGCTAGTTTAAGAAATGCATCTGAAACTGACTGATTCATCAAATGCAATTTGTACCCTGAGTGACTTAGTTCCCTGTTATAGGAGCTTCTTTAATGAGGAAGATTACAGCCACTAGATTTGTTGACTCTTAGTGAATTAGGCTGTGCAGTCTGCCTGACATGATACATGCTTGTGATTGATTTAAAGGGTTGTTATAGATCCATATATATTTAAAGCTCTAGTTTCTGAAGAGAGTGTTTTATTGTTGTGCTTTCAAGGCAAACTGGACAGTTGTTGGAAAAGAAAAGAAGCTGATGATGGCAAAAACAACTGCACTGTGGGAGAAGACTGTTGTTGTGCTGGGTATCCTTCAGGGCATCCTTAAAGCAAGACTAATGTCTCAAATAGGCATGAACAATCTAATGGCTAATTGAGTGGAGCTCTGCATCTAATTTGGGAGTAGCCGCCACTCTCTGCTAATAACTCCTTTCTAGAAACAAACCACTTGTCCACTCTCTCCCCATCCTTGACTCAGACAATATGTGAACTGACAGGACAAAGTGAAACCTAGTTCCCTTTATGCCCTCTGAGGAGTAGTAGACAAAGGAAAAGGTACAGAGAGCACTGGAAAAAAGAGTGAGAAGGGAAAGGGGGGAGAACCTCTTAAAGGTTTTGAACAGGGGAACAGAGGGAAAGGAAATAATGGGAAGGTCAGAGCGGCAGATACTTAATGTTAAATGTTTTGCTGTTATTAAAAATTAAAAGAAAAAAACATTTTCACTATATTTTTCAGAGTCCAACATAATGGACTACATCCACCCTGAGAAGGATTTTCCAAGTCTACGTGCAGTTACCGTCTCCCATGAATTCATGTTTTGGAGGACATTCATTCATGTCTTGGAGGACTACAGCTTCGTGTGTTTGACCACATCCTCGTCTTAGCTCCTTATTAACAGCCATCATGGAAGAGAGCAAGTTGATCTTCAGCCTTGATCACCATGAGGAGGGTCCTTCTGTGGCCTTTTCCAAAGACAAACAACAAACCGGGGAGAGTCGGCCTGAACCCAATTTGTGGATTAATCTGGACCTCAGCCAAGGGCAGTGCTCCCAACCCCTCTTCCTGCCTCACTCCCCCTCTTCCCCAGGCTCTTTAGCTGATCTGTCAGCATCATCAGCAGGCCTGCTTGTCACCACCAGCCTAGTGAAATCTTCCTCCACGGATTTGGAGCCAAGGGAGAGCAGCTCTTTAAGAGGCAAGCCTCTCCTCAGTCTGGTCAAGTCTCTAAGCACAGAGATCTCCCGTCGTGTAGAGCCGGAGGTCAACCTCTCCAAGTCTGACTCCAAGCTACATTTGCATCCTTTTAAGCAGCTTACATATCCAAAGATCCTGGAGGCCAGGCCTGAAACAGGAGGAATGGATGAGAATGATGCCTGGGTTTCACCTCCCTCCACGGGCAGCATGTCTCCCACAGAGCCGCGGGGCAGTTCGCTCATCGCTGAGCTGGAGGACACACGGAGGAAGTTCTCAGAGGCCATGCAGGATCCACTGAGCATGCTGAGTAAGATTATGGGGGATGAAAGCTCTGGAAGCCCCAAGCAGGGGAGGATTTCTGGTGCAGGAGACTCACCAGCCTCCCACAGCACTGGTGGAAGAGATGGAAGCAGTGATGAAGTAGGCCTCAGGTGCCGGAGGAGGACTGACAGTGAGCACAAAGGGGTGTGTGACACTCCTGTCAGACAACTCCAAAAGGATTCATTAATAAAATCCTCTGTCTCCCCAGAACGCAACACCCACAGCAGAGACAAACATTTGGAAATCTGCACATATGGGGATGTGATTCAGGTGGTGGAGCGCCAGAACAGCTCCAGAGGGACACATCATAGAACTTACCCCCAGTGTCAAGTGACAGTGCCGGGCTCATCTTTGCCTCTTCACTGGCTCTTTCCTGTGGGCCTTCTAGCTTATGGTTTCTTTGTACTGCCTCTTCCTCCCTACATGACAGGTCTGTCTGTGGGGGTTGCATGTGGCTTTATGCTGGGCTTGGTATTGGTGTTCATGTTTGCCCCGCAACGCTCAACTGCCAAAAGGAGCCAGGCCTTACACAGCAAACCCAGTGCCATGAACATCAATCCACTGGACGAAAAGTTTGCAAATCTACAAAACCTACAGGTAAAAAAAAAAAATCACAATTTAAAGAAGCAAAGAAGTAGATATGTAATAGATAGAGTGTTGTACTTACATTGCAAGTTTATGTGTTAGTCCAAATGTTACCTCTAAATCTTTATGCAGTGTAAGTGTTGCAGGACAAGAGGACAGATACCCAAGAAGACTGCTGTTTTCTTTAATAAGGAATCCACCATAAGTTGTTCCTTAATTATTTTTAATTAATATCCACATACTTTAAAACAAGATATGGATATGATGGTAGTATTGGCTGGATCGCCACCCTCTAAATGAAATTTTCCATGTCTCAGGGTGTATCCTAATAATTAATCAGTATTAATTAACTTTCCATCTGACTTTTCTGTGCTTTGTGTTAATTTGCAGCTGTCAACATGCTAAAGATTGCTCTTCTCCTAAACATCTGCATTTTAGCATTGCCGTTATGAACATGTTGGCGTTAAACTCACGTGCAGCCCTAAAGGAGCCATTGTTGTGGTTATGCACAGTCTGGCTCTGTATGCAAAATAAACTCTGCAGCTGCTCCCTTTCTGTTTTCCTGTTGCTAATTTGGCTATATGGAAATGCTCAAATGTTTGTTTTGTAGGATGAGAGATCAAAATATCAAAGATCAGCAGGCATGTGAGGCATTAGACAACATCAAAGAAAGATAGTTCTATGAATGGTGCTTGATGGACTAGTTTTGAGGTAATTGCTGTTTTAAAACTGGCCCCTGGACTCAGAAGATTAGACATGAAAGAGAAGTACATTCTGATAATAGCTTTCTCAAAGCACTTCTGTGTCAGTCTGACTAGAACAGAGAGACTTAGAAAGATCAAAAAAGGCACAGTTTATATGGGCAGCGGTGCTATTAACAGCACACAATAGTCTAGACACATCCACAGTGTTAAATGAGAGTTGTATTGTGCCATGGCTCATGTTTCCCCTCCTGCTGAGCTGTTTGTCACAGTTTGCACCACTCACTGTGGATCTAAATTGCCTCAGTACAATGTTTGCCTCAGTTGGCATATTTAACACTTAAATGCTATCTCTTAGTTAAATGCAGCCTCAGTACAGCTATAAATGTACTTCAGTTTTACCAAAAAAAAACGTAAATTAATTTGTGGCTGCCCAGGTTTGTGCATGAATTCTATCCCTTTGGATTAAACATCCTTATTATTTACTTTCAGGGCTGGATGAATGAGACGCAGAACTATGAGCCTGAGACTTTCCACCCTTCCATCTCACACTCTGTCTATGTCACACTGGAGGGCAGCCGGCTGCGACTAGCATACCCACGTGCCAACATCCCCCGGTGGGCAGCTTTCGATGAGACACCCCACAAAGCCGTGTTCCTGCGTTTGTGCACTTACCAGCTGGCTAACTGTAAGGTCAGTTCATTTGTGAAAAAGCAGGCCTGCCTCTCAGAGGGAAAAAAAAAAAACAGTCAAGGTGACCTCTCACCTGAATCCTTCGCTCTCGTCTTTCAGCACCCACTTCGTCGTCTAACACAGAGGTGAAAGACCAGAAGGGTTTTGACAGAAGCGAATAAACCTGACCTCTCCACTATCTTAGTTGCCACTGAGGCAGGCTAAAGTAGCTCCCCCTGTATGGTAACAGAATAACGTTAACACACATTCATTCCATTTGTCATTCCTTCTTCCAAATTTTTACATCAGGTGTCTCTGGTGCCTCCTGGTTTGGCTCGTAAAAGGGTGTGGAACAGGAAGTACCCAATCTGCATCACTCTGGCTGAGGGGGAGGTAGGGGAGGAAAGCCTGGTTGAAGGGCAGGAGAACGATGAAGAAAGGGTAGAGAAACACAGAGACCCCGACCACCAGTTTCCTGTCACCCTCTACCTGTTTGGCCGCACGGGAAGAGAGAAGGAGGAGTGGTTCCAGCACTTCCTGTCTGCCTCCAGGGCTGGAGCCCAGAGCAGTGTGAGTGATGAGGGAAACATAGGTAAGAAGATGTCTTGGCTGAGTGATATGTAGCAATTCAGCTGGTGGTGATATTATATGTAGCCCAGAAATATTGCCTCTTTGTGTTAAAAATGCGTCTAGTAAAAGTTACTCAATGACAAATTTTCCTTTTTCTACCATATTTTAAGCAGCATTTTTAGATTTACCAACTCTTTGATCCCAAATGTGTCACACAGAAACACTAAGTGGCGGAGAGGCCGTTAAAGAAACCACAGAGGAGCTGCCCGATTTCCCAGGAGTGATGAAAGCAAGAACCCTATTGGACTACAGCACCTACATGACTCAACTGATGGGCTCAGAAAGTTGCAATCCCACCCCCAGCCCCTGCCACAGTGAAATGGGAAGCCCCATGACTTGCAAGAAGGTCAATGAACAACACTTTTATTCGGCTTTAGATCCAGCATCCCACATCACTCGAATTGATGGTTCCATTTAAAGAGTCTCTTTCCATAATGAGTAGATGTAGCAATGTTTTTCAGTTCTGTTTGACTTCTTTATGTCATCAAAACCCCCCCTGCACTCACATGAGTCTTGTCCAGGATGCTGGCTCAGCTAAATACATCCCTGCTGACTGAACTAAATTTTAATATTCAGCAATATCAAATATCACCTGGCTGGAAAACTATAAATAGTAACTCACTGTGACTGAAACATACCTGCCTGAGCTTCTAATGCTGGCTTAGGTGGTTTGGGATTGGAACCCCACAGAGGGACAGTCTGTTCAGATGTTTAGAGTAGGTAGTGCATAATCAGGATGTGAAAGTGGGCTTCATTATTGAAGACAGTGAGAATGTGTATTTTGTTTATTAGGTCATTTTACTGCTGAAAAATGTTTGTGCCAACATATATGCCTCATTTTTTTAATATTCCCTGCAGATTCAGACTGAAGAGCATGTTTCTGGAGGTCAAGTTGGAGCTGAGGCCGGTGCAGGTACTGGGCCAGGGGAATGCTATGCAGGGGGCCAGCCAACCTGGGTTAACTGTCTGGTGGGAAGAATCTTCTGGGACTTTCTCCGGGAGAAATACTGGGCCGATCAGGTGGCGCACAAAATCCAGAAGAAACTCAGCAAGATCAAGGTGAGGGTGGATGAGAATGAGATTAGGTGTTTTTTGATATGCAAATGGATGATGAACTAAAGGAAAAGCATCCATCCATCCATTCTCTTCCGCTTATCCAATTCAGGGTCGCGGGGGGAGCTGGAGCCTATCCCAGCTGTCTTAGGGCGAGAGGCAGGGTACACCCTGGACAGGTCGCTAGTCTGTCGCAGGGCTTAAAGGAAAAACAGACATATAAATTGCGTGTTTGGCCGCTGCATGCCAACAGAACTGCTGCAATGCATAATGGCAGTGGTTTATTTCCCTATAAGGAGACAAGTGGACCCAAATCATACTAGAAAACAGATCCTGTAGACTGTAAGCAGAGGTCACTAACAGGCGGACCGCGGTCCGGGTCCGGACCAAGAAGCTGTCCCATACGGACCCAGACCTACAGCCAAAACAGAAGGTTATGATTTAACGCCTGGCGGGTCGCTTCGATTTTAACCGGCGTAGCTTTTATCGTCTTTACGGTAGTGGTTTCGACAGGTATTTGACAGGTATTGATTACTTGCAGATGTTGATACAACTAGGCTACTTAAATATATATGACACTAAACAGTTAGACATTATAATCTTCCGGACCTTTGCTTCAAGAAATTTTCTCAAAGTGGACCTCTTTAAATTTTAGTTGAATACCCCTGCTGTAGAGATTAAGGTTGCCCATTCTGTGTTGTCTTTTATGGACCATAAAAAGTTAGCAGTTGCCACAGATCAGTTGGAAATTTAATTTATTTTTCAAGCTTAGTCAGATACCACAGGATCAGTAGTGTCACAGTGATTAATAATATGGCTTCTTTAAGAGATCAAAATTAAATAAACTGTAGGACAAAGGTCCACAGCCTGAATATCAGGTCAGAGGTCAAAATACACGACACTAGGTGCATCGACACTGCAGTTCTCCTTTATATATATGTGTGTGTGTATGAGAGAGAGTAAAAGAGTGACATGAGAGCTGACATGCACTCTCTCTGGCTCCCAGAGCAATGGCTGGGAGTGCTTAGAAAAGCACTGATGGTCCTGTAGCATCTCATTATTCATTGCGTGCACTCTTCTATGACCCACACCTTCTTTTTTCCTCTCTTTCATCCAGATCATATTATATATTGTAATGTTTCTATTACTGATAGGAATACACCATGCTGACCGATATAAGACTCTGTTTGTCTCATTATAGCTGCCGTACTTCATGAATGAGCTGACTCTGGCTGATCTGGACATGGGCACCTGCTTACCTCATATCCTTAGCACATCCAAACCTACACTGGACTCCAGAGGTACACTATGGTTGTATTTATATGCTCCATTTGTCAAGTACTTTTTTATTCTACTGCACAAAAGGAGTAGCCAGACACAAAGGTTACTTAAGAGTGTATACCCAGATCTCTTTCTCAGTCACATTCCTGCTGTGAGTACAGGCCAAGATCTCATTTGTTTCATTACTGAGTTTGGTTTGTCATGCCCATCCTAAAAGCTTTCCATTGTCTCTTGCTGAAGCGATTAGCAATCCTCTTAGCCCGAGCTATCCTCAACCAACAATAACAAGCCAAAGCTATCATCTGCCAGTCTAATGTCCCTTCTGCCACAACACTGTGCCAAACTGGATTAAGAAGAGATGTTGACTCAGCCTCCAAACCAAACTCAGGGTTTTGAACTAATTAAGAATTCAGCTGCTGTAAGCTTTAAGCCCTTCCTTTTTTTCTCTACACCTTTATCCCTAAGGCCTGTGGCTACAGCTAGAGTTAGTGTACACAGGCTGCCTTCAGATGACCCTGGAGACCAAGATGAACCTGTGTAAGCTGGGTAAAGAGGGAGAGGATGAGGCTCACAGTGTACCAGAGACCCAGCAAGTGGGGTGAGACCCACTTGAGCATTTCAGTGTATGAGAAGAAATGGGTTTTCTAACCTCAGCAGTCTGATGTAATAACTAGAAATGGTGTGTGTGTGTTTTTTTTTTTTTTCCAGCTCTAAGCCAAAGCTGTGTATACTGGCTGATAGTGATGAAGAGTCATCCAGCGCAGGGTCATCTGATGAAGAGGAGGTCCCCCCATCTGAACTACAGGGATCTGTGGGAGACAAGAGCACTGTAGTAGCAGCTGATGGGTAAGTTAAAAACCTAATTGTTATTTTCTATTGCAGAGATAAAAATAACATGGGTATAAAGTGCTGTGAAAAAGTCTTGAGTCAGACCCAATTTCTTTATATTTTGTGAGAAAAATGGAAAATAGGTGCAGTGATTTATTGAAACGTGCACACATACATGGAAATACAGGATATAAGGTAAAAACAGAGTATGCACAGTTCTAAAGAGCTTGAAAGTCAATATTTGGTATGATAACCTTTATTCTCCAACACAGCCTGAACTCTCTTAGGCAGCTTTCTTGTCATTTCTTTAAGTATTCTTCAGGAATATAATATTCCAAATGGTATCACACACTAGATCAAAATCTGACGGTATTTTTCAATGTTTATAATTACATCAATTTTGAAAAGATTCCCATCACCACTGGCTGAAATGCAGCCTCAAACCATGACAGAGCCTCCACTGTGTTTTATAGATGGCTGTAGACACTCACTGTTGCACCTCTCTCCTGACCTCCTCCGTACATACTGACAGCAATTTGAACCAAAAATTTCAAATCTGGATTTATCAGTCCACTGATTTTCAGTTCAGTTCTTGTGTAATTTGGCATACCTCAGCCTTTTCTCCCTGTTTCCC
>VUQS01073892.1:17121-35073 GCA_015108495.1 Heterochromis multidens
GGCCTTCCCTGAAAAAGACGTAATCTGGATGGGAGCACAATGCTCTAAAACCTGTATATACCTTCCAGCATTGATGGTGCCTTTCCAGATGTGCCAGCTGCCAATTCCATAAACACTCAACTGAGCGCTCACAACATGCCGGGTGGTCCCTCTCCTCTTTTGTCCAGAGGATGCAGCGTCCATGTTTTCCAAAAGGAATTTCAAATTTGGATTTGTCTGATCTCAGAGCAGTTTTCCACTTTGCCTCAGTCCATTTTAAATGAGCTTTGGCCCAGAGAAGACAGCGGTGTTTCTGGATCATATATGGCTTCTTCTTTGCATGATAGAGCTTTAACCTGCATTTGTGGATGACACGGTGAAAAGATTTGTGGAAGTGTTCCTGAGCCCATGCAGTGATTTTAGTGACAGAATCATGTCTGTTTTTAATGCAGTGCTGCCTGAGGGCCCGAAGATCACGGGCACAATACAAACAATACTGTTTTTCAGCCTTGCGCACAGAGATTTCTCCAGATTCTCTGAATCGTTTGATAATATGTGCTGTAGATGATGAGATGTTTACAGTCTTTACAACTTTACTTTGAGGAACATTATTTTGAAATTGGTCCACAATTTGTAGATTAAGTTGTTTTTTGTTTTTTTGGGGGGGGTTTTTGCAGATTGGTGAACCTCTGCCCATCTTTACCTCTGAGAAACTGTGCCTCTAAGATGCTCTTTTTATACCCAATCATGTTCCTGTTCCTGGCCTGTTGCAAGTTAACTTGATTAGTTGCAAAATGTTCTTTTAGTACCACTTACTTTTCCAGCCTTTTGCTGCTCCATACCAACTATTTTGAGATGTGCTGCTGTCATCAAATTCAAAATGAGCTGTTTTTCATAGAACAGTAAGATATCTGTTTAAACATTTGATATATTTTCTTTGTTCTGTTGTGCATGAAATATGGGTTTATGAGATTTTATTGAGATTTTTGGTGCCTATTAAAAACTAATGGCATCACACAGCAACTGAAGGAAAAACTAAAGATTGACTGAAAACTAAAAAAAAACCTTTCTCAACGCTTTTTCATTCCTTTTTAAACTTGCTGTCACAGTGACACCAATCCTAAGTGGCTTCGTGGTGTTGGCTGTTTCTGTTTCATTACTTACTGGTTAATTCTTAAAGTCTATTATTTTCTACCATGTTCACCAATGTCCAAAGTTCTAGATTCTCAAAACTGTACAGGGTTAAAGGTTTAGTAGGGTATTGCTGTGAAATAAACATATTGTTTGATTTTAAAAGGTGGCGTGGAATAATCTAGCTTTTCAGTGAATGTAGTATAGGTGCAGTTTGTAAAATAGCTCCTGCTAGCATAAACACTGATGATGAGCTACCCCCACCTAAGTTATGCATTTCATATACAAACACATGGAGATGGTCAGGTAGGCCAATACCAATATACTATCACTTGCAAGATGAACAAAAAAAATGCAGGAATAGCTGTACCTTTTAAGAATCACAGCAATGCTGGAAAGTGCAGTTTATCATTTCTGTCTAAAGAAGGTCTAATATGTTGAACTGTTTTGCAGCAGTCACCCTAAAAACTTCTTACACATAAAACCTTTCCAGTCAACAAACTCATTTCATCTGGAAGAGTTTGTGCTGCACAGCATTTCTCAGAGGTGGAGGCAGTCGTTTTTTAATGTTGTAAGGAGGGTGCAGAAAATGCCCCTGCTCTTTTACCTAAATGCTTACAGCTCACTGAAGCTCTCTGCATAAGAGGTGCAGCATTTGCTTTTTTTTTTTTTTTAACCACCATCATCTAATGGGTCTGAGGTGGGCTGTCAGACGGCATTAGCAGCAGCAGTTATTCCAAATTACAAAGTACTCTTTAACTTACACAATCTGGAAATCCCATTACATACAGTATGCCTGCCTGTGTGTATTATGGTGCATTTTATGCATGACTATGGATAAGTACTTTTGGCAGGCTTGTTGGCACAGTGAGCGAGCACAGATGAATGAATCCAGTAGAGACTCTGCTGTGCTGCATGGAACGATCGGGCTCCCCTTCGCCGCACCCCCTTGTGAGCCTGTTTGCTGGGGCCTGCCTGCTTCTCTGAGCCTCAGAGCCAAAGTCTTCCTGAGTTGATATGACTTTTAAGTAGAGGGATTGTGTTTGGGGGATCAGAGGATATCAGCACAAAGTTTTAAAAGCTGAGGGAAGGTTCAGAAATACAGTAACTGTCCAGCCGTGCAGGGTTCAAACTGCAGCAACGCTGGAGCTGCAGCTTCCCTACTACTACATACAATAGATGATAGATTGAATGAGGCTATGGTGTGAGAGAAACCACACAAATTCATGGGGAACCTGATGATTTGTTTTTCTCCACAGCTCATGAAGCTGCAGTGAGAAAGAATTTAATAACTCTGTATTGCAAAACTGTCATAAAAGAGAGGTGACATTGCCAGAAAAACACAGTTTCTGCCACATAGTAGCCCAACCTGTCAAGTATGCTGCTTCATGAACAAAAACAGCAACCTTCTAGTTTTCCACTTATTTATTCGGGTTATGATACATAAATAATGTCAAGATATTTTACATTGTTTCTTTACATTAGTGCAAGTCAAATTTCTAATTTGTACAATACTTACCAGAAATATATCGGCCTAACTAATGACCCTCACTCTCAGCTGTGTTAATTAGTTAGTGTCAGCATGAAAATATGCAACATTAAATTCAACTGTACAAGGAGCAGCAGCAGTCACACTCCTTAAAGGCTTCTATCTGGGACTGCAGCAAATGACGACTTTCCAGAAGTATCTTTCAGCTTGAATTCTTCTGTCCTCTGTAGCCTCTAACAACCAACGCTTGTTGCCAAAATAAAGGAAGGATGCATTATACAGCAAGTTAGGTGATAAAAATTTCAGTGAGTATGACACCTCACATCCAAACAGATGGGAAGGCAGATGGGCAAATGAACAGCTGTGTGCTGTATGTGACATTGCCTCCCATCTCTAGCTGTGTTTGCCTTCACGAAACATTCATTAATTTTACTCACTAGACCTGCTCTAAAACTGATCTAGGCACATGTTACTTACTATAAATTACTGGATCTTTAACATCACTTTTAAACTTTCTTACTGCACATATATCTTCCTAAGCTGTAAAAAGTGCATATTTGCACCATTTCTTCTAGATTTTAAAATGCAATATTAGGGACCAGTCAAATACAAAAAGAAATTAGGTAAATATTAATCCTGCTCTTAGATTATATGGTGTTACTGTTTCCTTATATATTTAAGTTGAATGAAGAGTAATTAATACATTCTGACTTTAGTCTGTTGTGGTTTTCTCCTGCAGTCCAAAGACACACGTTAAGACAAGAAATAACTTTCTGGCTACAGGTGATGATGTGAGATAGATATAGCTTTGAGTGGTTAGTATGACTAGACAACTGCTAAACAAACACTAGCCCAAAATGTATGAATAATAATCAAAAATGTATATAAAAATGTACATCTAGGATTTCTGGGTAGCAAATTCTGCACCTTTTTAAAAGTTAAATTTTTATACAGTTTGATTGCAGTACAAACCACAAGAGTACAAATACAGTAAATGGACAAAAGCACTGGGCTTCCTACACCTTACTCTTACAAAAGCTGTTGGACCATGGAAAGCCATTCCATGAAGCTCCCAGTGCACAGTTTCTGGACTGACTTTTGTTCATATAGTGTAATTTAGGGCTGTGCCATAATATCGTCCGCGATAATACCGGTATAAATTTTTATGTGATAAAGTGTCATATGGTGATATCATTGCTATAGCAACACCATGCGTTAACGTTCCCTAAGTCAAACACAGTGAGACAAGCCCAGACCTGTCTGTCAGCCATGTCACAAAGTAAAAAGGGAGCTACTTCAACATCCTTCAACAAAGCACAATGCTCTGTAAAATATGTAAGAAAACTGTGTGTGTGTAAAAAACGTCCTGTGACTTCATTTATATGCGACACAAACACACAACAGTGGAGGACATTGAGTCGATGGTATACCTGCAGCTCGGTCGATGGCTTTTTGTCAGAAGAAGAGAGCCAGAGAAGGCTGCGGGCGGCGAGATGAAACACGGTGTTGGTTTGTGTGTAGCCATTTCCCTTGTTGCTGGGTTTCAATATTGGTGGGTTTGAATCGTGAAGGAGTCGCTCTAATGACTCATCCAATGACGTCGGTCCCTGACCAATCAGTGACATGCAGTCCGCTGATGTCACAATTTTGGATCGGCTCGGATTGCTTGGAACCCTGGCCAAGCAGGTACTAAAAAAGTACCTGGTACCAGGTGGTACCAGGTACTACCACGTAATGGAAAACCCGAAAAGCCGAGTCGAGTCGAGTCGGTACTAGTGGAAAAGGGCTATTAGACTCCGCATGACAGGAAGAGTCAAAGGTGGATGGAAATCACTAATGCGGTTACATATTGTTTGGCCAAGTATATGATGCCAATTCAGATGGTGGAAAAGCTTTAAGCAACTGGTTAAAAAGCTCGAGCAAAATTACAGAATTCCAGTTAGAAAAAAATGTTCAGTTTTATTATGTGACAATATTGTGCAGCTCCTGATGAGTTACAAGGTTAAGTTACTTTAGAAACTAAAGTGTTAAGCAGTTATGTTATATTTTACTTTTACTAAAAATTTCCAGGGAAAACATTACATATGCATTACTAATGCTGCTGCTGTCACCTTTTGGTAGTAGCTTCACACTTCTTTAGGTAGAATGTCATCAATGATAGTAGATCATTTGAAAAGGACATTGCGTTTGAGCTAATAAATGCTGCTGCCTGTAAGCTGCAATCACCAATAAAACATTATCCAGAATTTTATTTGTATGTAATCAGAAATATCATTTTCACAAGTTTACCTGAAATATCATGATATAATTTTGAGGCTCTGTCACCCACCCCTAGTGTAATTACCTCTTGTCAAAGGGTACCATGGCAGTACCTTAGAGGGTACAACCTCAGTGATAACCTGTTCTACACCTAAAAGTACAAATAGGTACTTTATTCTTTGAGAGTATATAAACTATCCAGATATCAGCCTCAAGGACATGTTTGTCTTATAGTGATGCACGCAGTTATTTTCTCAGACCCACATTGCAAAGCTTTTGATAGTGCAGTCCAATACCTGACTTCTCATTACCACAGCTTCCTTTCATAAATTCTACTATTAGACCTGTTCTCTAGTTCACTTTGGCTGAAGTGGGGTTAGGCCCAACTTAGAAGTGGTTATTTTTTGGATCTGGGTCTGGGGACCTAATCTTGATGACCTCAAGAAAAGATCACAAGTAATCCAGAGCCAGATATCTTTTTGGATCCAGGGATGTATGCTGTGGAGAACTCTCTGACTGCTCTTTTTGTTGTTGTGATGATCATTAAGGCATCTGCTGGCTGCATCTACATATTGGAGCTGTTCTGGCACACCTTGTGTCAGTACAATATGAATGAAGCTGCAGGTTTTACATATATCTGCTTTTGGAATGTGATGGAGAAAAACTATAAAATAGCATCAGTTACTTTATCACTCAGGCTTCTCTGTGCTCTCTAGCTGTCTCAGACCAGCTCAGCTCGTTCATCACAGTGGTATCATTTCCTTTGCATCCTTGTGTCTTTACTGATGTCAGAGTGTGGTAGTATTCACACGTGACACATTCCATGTGCGTGCTGGCTCTGTGTATTTGTATTTCTTCATGCATGCCTGAGTGTATCAATTCATGCGCATAAGTATGCACGCTTGCACATGTTTGTTGCCAACATTTGCATCTGCTTTAGAGGAGCATCATGTGAGCCGAGCCATCTCGCAGCTCCACAGCCTTCCCTTAACACTCAGGCCAGGCGTAGCTTTGCATAATGACTCACAGGGCCGTGCTGTTCGGAAAAGATTAAATTTAGAACACAGCCGAGGGTCGTGGTGCACTTGTGCACTCATCTTCAGCAATGTGTTTTTACCTTCATGTGTTTTAAGGCTTTGCTTGTTGAACTTTAGATTCAGGAAGTTCATGCTCAGCCTACTCTGTAAGTGACATTATGTAAAACAGTCCAGATAACATTAATATTTAAAATATATGAGTCCTTTGGGAACACACTGCACTGCAGTTTTAAACAATTTTAAAGTGCACCACTACTGCTTTGCTAAGATCTTTTCTTTTCAGCTAAAGTCCCTTGAAGTCTTCCCCAAACTTTTAGAATTTGAAGGAGTGATGTGTAACCTGAAAAAAGCCATTACTATCAGTGCCACCTGCAGCAGTTAAGGGGACTGCAGTATTGTTCATTTTGTGTGCAGCTCACACTCACATGTTGAACTAGGATCGGCCAAAACAGTGGTGAAAAGCAGGACTGTCCTGCTGTGATTCTGCACCATTGTATGTACTGGATTAAGTTTCCATTCACCGCTGCAGATGTGGGCTTTGATTGTGCTAAGGATATTTTCAGTATGATTGTCAGCTCTAATGAGCCCAACTGGCTGTGCTTGTGTGAGGGAAGCCATCTTTAATTTTTGGAATGGATTTTAAAATGTGTTAAGAAAGTTTGGAGGCTGATCAGGCTCTCACAAGGATGGCACACTACCCTGCACCTGTCTAAAGACTTCATTTATGAATCATTTTTCTCACCAAGAGTTATCCTCCTTAGGGTTAGGGTTAGGGTAGGTAAGAGTTGGCGAACTCTGGACAGGTTGCCAGTCTGTCTCAGTGCCCACTAGGGTTGTCACGATACTAGAATTTCAAACTCAATACTGATACCCAGGAAAATACTTGATACCATTTTCGATACTATGGCGACGATTTTGACCCCATCCTGCAGCAACGGCAGTAATGGTGAAGAAGTCATATCTTGAAAAAGTTAACTTGTTAATTTATAACTAATTTTCCAAGTTATAAGTTAGATTTACCAAAATAAGTATTTAAGATTAAGTTTAGAGGTTTTATTCATTTTACGAAAGATTTAGATCATTTCATTACAGATTGTGAAGGTAAAATATATTTTAGAACTTTTGGAACTAATAAACAAAGGGTACAACAACACCTAACACATCAAACTCATCTAAATCATTAATGCAGAAGAAGAGCATTATGGAAAAGTTACAAATGAACTTTGGATAAAGTGTGGAATTAGTTATGCTAAAATAAAGAAGATATAAAAAACAGAGCGCTCACTGTGAAAGATTGAACCGGTCTCTTCCTGCATTTTAAAACTGGCCTCACAGCTGCTACAACAAAATAAGAAACAGATTTTAATAAATTATTGTAAAACTAGAAAAGTTTAAGTTTATCTTGTCCACATCTGCCTGCAGCCTCTCTCTCATCCACTGTTCACACTGCTCTGTCTCAGTCTGCAGCTCTTTCCATGCTCAAGAGAACCTACACAGACATACTTTTAGAGTTTGAATGTAACTAAATGTCTGCACAGTCTTCTGAAATGGTTTTAAACCATCACACATAATGCTTTGTCACTGTTTATATGGGAACAATGCCAACCTGGCAGACTGAACCTGTTTTCTGCTTTTTGGGCCTCATCTACAAATAATTTTACAAATAAATGTCACACGTAACAGTCATAGTGGGCTTCTACTGATACTTCTGCTGGTGTAAATTGTAAATGTAAATTAGTAGTGTCAATTTTAGAAAGGAGAGAAATAAAGTATGTATATTACAGTACTTTGAACTATTTTTACTTTTATTTTTATTATATGTCACTGTATATATGTGACTGTTTTAAGAGAATGGACCTGTTTTTCATTCATCTCTAGGGATTTCTGAAGCACTTGAATAACACGAGTAACACTTACTTGCCTTTTTTAAGGCAGTCAGTTTGCATGGTTTTTCTTAGTAAGGTTAACTAATTAGAATTGACAGTGAAGGCACAGTGTTGATGCTTTCATTTTCAACATTTATGTGAATGTTAAAATCACCCACTATACTTATTTTATCTGACCTAAGCACTAAATCAGATAAAAAGTCTGAGAAATCAGATAAAAACCAAATAAAAGGCACGCAGACAATAAAATCTGGGCTTCTAGTAAAGAAATCCCAAGCTACAATCTAGGCAGATTACAATGAAACTGAGCACATTTGTTTACATTTTTATTTTTGGGCTTTTCAGTGCCTTTATTTGAAAAGTATAGTGGAAATGGATAGAGAAGCATGGAACAAGCAGTAAAACAAAGGTGAGGTACCCCACATTTTGTTACATGTGATTATAATTCCAAATATTTAATTTGTGCTTCTTGATGACCTTCAACACAAACCATGATGCATCATTAGTAGACTTTCCTAAAGCAAGGCATGTCTTACAGTACATAGCTTCTGCTGTTAAAATAGGTTAATAATACCCTGATGCATAACTACTGCAGCAAAACAGCTATTCATGCTGCTCTAGAAACAGGACTGAAGCTAAAGCTGTCACAGGGAGCAGAAGACTGTGTTTATGCCAGGAGCAGAAGGTTAAATTTAGAGCTCCATAGTCTGCATCCAAAACTATGTGTATCCCAAATGCATGGGTCAGCCATAGCTTCATACCACTTTCCAACAACCTTGTGCTATCTAGTCACACTCAAAAACACACATGGAGGAATGACTACATAAAATCTTGCAGAAACCACCCATTTAGGTCCTTACACAATCAAAAACAGATTTAGAATGAACTCATTTTTAATAAATTTATATTTACTACTGTTAATTCAGAAAACTTTCAATTTTGTCTATCGCTTTGTCATCACTTTATATAGATAAATGTTTGCTTTTTTTCAACTATTCCTTGTTCAGATTTTCCTTTTGTGTTTTGATTTTTTTTGTGTTACTAGTATAATCCTTGCTGCTTGCTGAAATTTGATTTTTTTTTCTTTCTATCCACCCGGTGTGCAGATAACTAAAGAACCTTTGTAACACGAGTAACAACATAAATGAAACTTATATACATACAAAACATGTAATTGTAAGGTAATTACTGAATTTAATACAGTAACGTAGGTGATGAGTGGTGCCTGGTTTCCTCCAGACATGACGCTTGGCACTTCCTTGGACTTCATGGCTTGGTTTGTGCTCTGACCTGCACTGTCAACTATGGGACCTTATATAGACAGGTGTGTGCCTTTCCAAATCATGTCCAATCAACTGAATTTACCACAGGTAAACATCTGACAGATGATCAGTGGAAACAGGAAGTACCTGAGCTCAATTTTGAGTGTCATGGCAAAAACTGTGAATACTTGTGTACATGCTATATTTTTGTTTTTTATTTTTAATAAATTTGCAAGAATTTCAAGCAAACTTTTTTCACTTTGTCATTATGGGGTATTGTGTGTAGAATTTTGAGGTGAAAATGAATTGAATCCATTTTGGAATAAGGCTGTAACATAACAAAATGTGGAACAAGTGAAGCACTGTGAATACTTTCTGGATACACTGTAGGCCATCCCATGCTGAAACCTGCACCATGGTTGATTGGCACCCCCCCTGTGTCTAAGCTTGACCTATTGGTTGTCGATTGGTTGCCCTTATCACTCAGTTCCCAGTTCAGGTCTCTTGACACCAAGAATATTCCCATGTTGGCTGCCATCTCTACTATGACAGTGTCACAGATGGAAACTTTTGGATCCATTCTGTCCAGACTGTACTGTAACAATGTCACATGAAGAGGGGATCCAAACAAGGGACACCAGGAGACAGAGAAAAATCCAAATATTAAATCCAAAACCTGTCATACACAGGTCCTCAATCAGTAAGATGAACAATTCTCCTAAGGGGACAGGTAAAACATCGAGCTTCATAAAATGGGAAAACTACATGAGAAGTACATTTTACAATGTTGAGATGGCTTGAAAGGTTCACAGGGGAGTGACGTGACAATCTGACAAGTGACAGAGAAAAAGAAGAGTATATACAATTTTTTGGGAAAGGGGCTTCAGGAAATCGGGGGAAACAAACTAATAAATATTATTTTTTTATATTTACTTGTGACAGTATTCTGCAGTCAGTTTCTGTACACTACTCAAGATTGTGCCTTTCTTACTTACTGGTCCTCTTTAACATCATCACTCTGAGGTCACTGTTTACATTATTTCAGGGAACTGTGATGGGTTTTTTTGGTTTGTTTATTTCTGTTTTCAACAAGCTCCAGTGTAGAGAAGAACCATTGTAATCTTGTTTTCTGCATAATCACACAAATCGGCTATTGTTTGTCTTTTGAACCTCAGTAACAAAAACATCAAAAGGCAACCCCTAACATCTGTCTAGTTCTCTCTCCGTGACAAAAAAATAATCCTGCTCTGGATGACACTTGTATGGAAGCAGATCCCAGGAACAAACCTAAAGCAAAAATGTCTGTGTAGGTTCTCAGTGGTGCATGGTGCATAAAGCAAAACTCAGCAAAATCCTTTCACCGACATCAAAGTGTGTTAATTAGTCAAAACTTCTTGTTACTCTGCTGCCACCCATATCATATTATAAAATACAATTACCATATTGTGCTTGTATATCTTTGCCAACCAGTCAAGTTGCTGTTTACATCCAGGTCACATGTCTGCTAGATGCATATAATGAATGTAGTGAAGGTTTTAAAGAAAGTTCATAGGTGGGTACCAAAGATTGTCAATAATTGAGTATCTGAGCTTAAGCTTATCAAACTGAGAGGCCAGTAGCTACGTCTGGTTGTTTCCACATGCACATTGTGGATAAACCTCTGGTCTTTGACAGGAGACTGATGGGAGACCAATGTGCTAGACAAATTGCAGCTGGCTCTGCTTTCACTGCTCTGAGATCAGTTACCATGTGCACATTTTTGGAAATAGAGCTAGCATTAGCAAGTAAAGGAGCACTCTCATTTATCATTACATTTTCTCTTACTAACAACTTGTGATGTAGAGGAGTTAGAGCGCAATGTGAAGAAATTTGTAGTAACTCCTAGCACATTAGTAAAGAAAATACGTGGTCTTCACGGGACAGGCACTACAAATATATGATTTCATAGAATATGACGTATACTATACTGTAGGTTAAACAGAGTATAAATTACTTAAAACAAGCTCAGTCTTAAAGATCTACAGCTGTAATATTGATACATCTAATACTGATGAGGAACATTTTTCTGGAGAGTAAATACTTTCACTTTTGACACACCTTACATACAATTTGCCAGTAATACAGTTTTATGTGTTGTGAGGTTTTTTTCATAGTGTGGTATTGCTACTTTTACTAAAGGAATGGCCACACTTTATTTGAAATTAAAATGAGGATGATAACCATTTTCCCAGGACAACACTTACAACTACTTCTTTAATCCCTGTTTAACTCCAGCCACTTCTATGCAGCCATTTTTTTCCAAAGTTGCTGTCAGTGACACAGTCTCCTTGATTCCTCTCCTTGACTCCTCTCCTTGCATCTTAGTCCCTCCCACCAGAGATGTGAGCAGAGGAGGCAAGAAAGAGACGAGGAGAAAAAAGTGAAGGCAGCAGGCATTTAACAAAAAGAAACATCCTCACCTCGGAAGTGTTATTTTAAACTGATGTCAATTAAATGTGATATTTGACACAAATGCATCATAAATAGTTTTGTTGCATCTATAGCTGTATTTATGGTCTCAAGTGTAACAGCGTTCATGATATGTTATTTATTTAAGGCCACTTAATTCAACATGAATATAATTCAAATTGGCACAATGGGACAAAATATACCTTTTTTTTTTTTTTAAAAAAAAGCACACACAAAAAGTGAAGGGCAGATAAAAAAGATGAGTTATTTAAAGACTTCTCCTGTCATGGTCCCAGGGTTTTTGTTCTTTTGTTCTTTTGTTTATTGTTAGAGTTTTTTGTTTATTTAGAGCTTTTCTGTTAGTTATTTTCATGCTCTTAATTTTTTTTACGAGTTTCTTGTATAAGTTTCGTAGCCTTCCCCAGTGTTTAGTGTAATATTGCTCTGTGTGTGTGTGTGTGTGTGTGTGTGTGTGTGTGTGTTCCTAGCCTCTGTATTTGTTAGTTACTTCCTGTTTTATTTTGGTAGTTATTTGTCTCCAGTGTCTTTCATTTAGTTTTACTTCCCTTATGTCATTATCTTTATTGGTTACACGTGTGTCTTGTTACCGTCTTGTGTCCAATTCCCTGATTACCCTTTTGTGTATAAACAGTCCGGTCCAACACGTGACATGTGATGGCTAGTCGACTGGGTCAGAGCATCTTCAAAACTGCAGCTCTTGTAGGGTGTTACCAGTCTGCAGTGGTCAGTATCTATCAAAAGTGGTCCAAGGAAGGAACAGTGGTGGACCAGCAACAGTGTCATGGGCGGCCAAGACTCACTGATGCACGAGGGGAGCAAAGGCTTTGATCCAACAGACGAGCTACTTTAGCTCAAATTGCCGAGAAAGTAAATGCTGGTTCTGATAGTGCATCACAGTTGTGTATGGGGCTGCATAGCCGCAGACCAGTCATGGTGGATGTTACTTTGACATGTACCACCTACCTAAGTATTGTTGCAGACCATGTACAGCCTTTCATGGAAACTGTATTCCCTGATGGCTGTGGCCTCTTTTAGCAGGATAATGCACCCTGCCACAAAGCAAAAATGGTTCAGGAATGGTTTGAGGAGCATAAAAGCAAGTTTGAGGTGTTGACTTGGCCTCCAAATTCCCCAGATCTCAATCCAATCAAGCATCTGTGAGATGTGCTGGACAAACAAGTCCGATCCATGGAGGCCCCACCTCACAACTTCAAGGATCTGTTGCTAACATCTTGGTGCCAAATACCACAGCACACCTTCCGGGGTCTAGTGGAGTCCATGCCTTAACAGGTCAGGGCTGTTTTGGCAGCAAAAGGGGGACCAACACAATATTAGGCAGATGGTCATAATGTTATGCCTGATCGATGTAGTTTGTTTTCCCCTTTTGGACTGTTTTTTGTTTTGCCCTTTGGGTTTCTTGTTTTGCTTTATGGACTTTTGTAGCAGCCAAATTAAATGGCTCACCTTTTGCTAGAGTCTGCCTGCCTCCTATGTCTGTATTTTGGGTCTCAACCTTTACACTCCACACAATCTGCATAATCTGCAGATTGTGACGTCTCCTGAAATTATTTGTATATTCCAGCTGTGTGCCACCCCTCTTTTATATACTTGAGGTAAAAAAACAAACAAACAACAAAACAAATATATGCATAGGAAACACCTGTACATCATTGATTATACACTTAGGTCCACAAGTATTTGGACAGTGACAATTTGTCATTTTACCTCTTTACCCCATTATACTGGATTTAAAATAAAACAATCAAGATGTGATTGAGGTGCAGACTTTCAGCCTTAATTCAGGGGATTTAACAGGTATTACAATAACCCTCTGGTGTCAAGTTTTCATTCTAATTATAACCTTATGCAATCAGAATATGGAATTTTTGTTTTTATTAAATTGTTATCCCATGATTTGGCAATCAGGGAACAAAAAAAATAATTACTCTGTGTAACATACATAAAAAACTATTCACATTTTTTTCCCAAAAATGTTTCACCTTTCTTCAAAATATAAGATCAGGGTTAGGATATGAGGTCTAAGTCGTCATTAGGGTATGATGACTTAGACCTCAGAGGGTTAACTGTTAAGGAATAATGGTCTTTTTTCCATACATAGCCCCCCTCAGAGGCTCAAAAGCAATTGGACAATTGCCTGACAAGGTGTTTCATAGCCAAGTGAAGCCTGTTCCCTTGTGATTCCATGAAAAATGAAGCAGATAAAAGACCTGGAAATTATCCCAAGTGTTGAACTTGCATTTAGTAGCTATTCACTGGAACTATTAACATAAGGTCCAAAGAGATGTTGATGCAAGTGAAGGGGTTCTTCATTAGGCTAAAAACCAAAATGTACCTATGAAAAAAAATTAGGAGGGGCCAAATCAACAACCTGGTACACTGTTAAAAAGAAATTGTAAATGGACTGATTGTTATATAGCACTTTTCTACTCTCCCAGAGCACTCAAAGCGCTTTATACAACATGCCTCATTCACCCATCCATACAAGCACTTTTTCTATGCTTAAGTGCTTTCTATCTAACACGCACACACATTCACACTCCGATGGATGCAACTTGGGGTTAGTATCTTGCCCAAGGATATTTGGCATGCAGACTGGAGCAGCAAGGGATCAAACCACCAACCTTCCGATTAGTATATGATCTGCTCTACCTCCTGAGCTAAAGCCACCCCAAGAAAAGAATGCACTGGCCAGCTCAGCAACACCAAAAGACCTGAAAGACCACAGATGATAACCTGCCCAGTTCAGAGAAAAATTATTTGGATAGCTGAAACCAAGATTAACTTGTACTAGAATGATGGCAAGAGAAAAACTTGGAGAAGGAAAAGAACATCTCATGATCTGAAGTATACCACAGCGTTATGGCATGGGCATGTATGGAACCCAGTGGAACTGGTTGACTGATGTTGACTGTTTATTGATGATGTGGCTGCTGATAAAAGTAGCAGGATGAATTCTTAAGTGTACAGGTCTATATTCTCTGCTCAGATTCCGCCAAATGCTGCAAAACTGGTCAAACAGCACTTTACAGTGTAAATGAATAATAATCCAAAGCATATTGCAAAAGCAACCCAAGAGTTTCTTAAGGCAAAGAAATGGGATATTCTTAAATGGCCAAGTCAGTCACCTGACCTTAATCCAAAAGAATATGCTTTTCAGTTACAGAAGACAAAACTGAAGACAGAAATGCCCTCAAACAAGCAGTAACTGAAGGCAGCCACAGTAAAGGCCTGTCAGAGCATCTCAAGGGAGGAAACACAGTGTTTGGTGATATTTGTGGGTTCTAGACTTAAGGTGCTCATTGACTGTAAAGGATTTTCATCCAAGTCTTAAAAACAATCCTTACATTGACAATTTTTAGTTTGTCCAATTGCTTTTGAGTCTTCGAAATATATGACCATGTATTAACATGGCTGTAGCCATGGATTGTTGTTAAGGATTGTTAAATCCTTTGATTTAAAGCTGAAAGACTGCACTTCAATCACATGCTGATTGTTTGATTTTATAATCCACGTTGTTGGTATAAAGAAGCAAAATTATAAAAAGCCTTTCAGAGTAGTGACCATGCCTGTGTTGGAATTAATGCAGCAGAAATGAAATTCAAACTGAATTCCTTGTGATTTTTCTGTGTTTTTTATTACTTCCCTCCTTTGTTCTTTTTTCCTGCTCTCATTAAGGTAATGAAATGTATTGAATTCACCTGTTTCATACTCTCTCTCTCTCCCTGGTGTGTAATTAGTGTAAAATAGGAATATCTGTAGTATATAAAGGCATATAAACATATAAAGTATGTGGTATATAAAGGCACCAGCGAATATTTAATGATTCAAAACATTGTGTTACCAAGCTGTTTTCTAGGATTGCTAATATACTGTCATGGTCCCTGGGTCTGGGACCCAGGGTTTTGAGTTTAGTTTATCTTTGTATTATGAGAGATTCATGTTTATATGCTGGAGTGCCTTTGTGTTTTCATTCTGTATTCTGAGAGAGTCCTTGGTTTTGTATTCGGCTTGTTTTATGAAAAGATTCAGGTTCTTTGTTTCTTTTGTCTTCTGTTATTAGGTTTTGCTCTTTGGTTTTCTGGTGCTCTGTCTTTCTCTCTCTCCTTCTCGCTCTATCCCTAGCTCTCTCCTTGTGTTCTGTGTGATTGGATTCAGGTGTGTTTCCCAGGTGTGTCCTCTCTGCTTTGTTTCCACCTGTTTCCTATCCTCTTGTCTTGTCTTGCCCAGTTATTGTATTGTTTGTCAGTCTGGAGTCAGACTGTTCTTGGTGTTCCATTTATTGTTTTTTTTCAGTCTGTAGTCAGACTGTTCCTGCCTTGCTCCGTAACTAAAGCTGTGGTTTTTAGTTTGAAGTTCTGTCTGAGAGTCCTGCATTCTGGGGTCCTCCACACTCCATCACACACTTCCGGTTATCGTGACATATACTTTATAGCTAGCGATATAAAGCATCACAAAGCATCAAGTTAAATGATTTTTCTTCTCTACAAGACTTTGATCTTAATTGACTCTTAATTTGTGGCTCTTTTGAGTGGGAGTGTATTCAGAATCCAGAAGTCTTTCACTATAAAGTGGAGCATATCATGTGATTCTACTTTCCTTACCTGCCCTGGTTGATTGCTGCAGGGTCGCCTCCTGAGCAGATATCCTCCATTATGTAGGGGTTCTGCTCACAGCTGACATTAAGGGTGGTGTAGTTGGGTTTACACACAGTTAGGAAGTATGGTGTTGGGTAGCCAGTCATCAGTTGGAGGATGTCGGTGATGAGGGCCGTGGCACAAAGACCAAACGCATGAACTCCTGAGGATAGAAGGTGAGATGTAAATGTGTGCATCAGTTTTGTTCTTTTTATATACTGTAAGACTCAGACATTAATGTAACATACTTCATTTGTGTCATATTATTTGCTATATTTTGGCAGACATTTTAATATGGTATCTCCAGCACTGAATAACCAGAGGTAATAGATACACAAACACAAAACTTTGATAGTTGAAAAATCTCAATTACACCAATTTATTAGGCCATGCCAACAAACATGCAAACGTTTCGGCCTTGTGGCCTTCATCAGAGCATGAAACAAAGGAGGTCATATCCTTTATATACAGCAGTCTATCAGATGATTGGTTTAAAATAATGACATGGTAATCCTGTCAATGTCTATGTCAGCTATCAAAGTTTTGTGTTTGTGCTGCCTATTACTTTTGGGTATTCAACGCTGGAGTTATATGATGGGGGTGACTGGGGCTCAGGAGGTAGAGCGGGTCATTTACTAATCAGAAGGTTGGTTGTTCAATCCTTGGCTCCTCCAGTCTGCATGCCCAAGTATCCTTGGGCAAGATACAGAGCCCTAAATTGCTCCCAATGCATCATGAGTGTGAGCAAAACAGTTATAAAGCACTTGAAGGCATAGAATAAAATGGTGTGTGTGTGTGAGTGAGTGAATGAGGCTTGTAGTAAAAATCATTTTGAGCGTTCTGTTAAAGTAGAAAAGTACCACCCCATTTTCTTAACTTACTATCAAGGACTGCCTTTATGTGACATCAGTAAGTGTGTAGTTGTAGAAAGAAAAATATATATCAGCCTACCAACAAATCGGACGGCTCTGCGTATGAAGGAATTGAAGTTGCAGCCAGCTGCGTTGATGTTGGCCTCGGCACCACCGCCACCACCATTCTTTCTCCGAGACAGACAGCAAAACAGGATGGCCTCTCCAATCATTATCTGTCAATACAACAACTCACCTGTTATGTCTGCTCACAGAGACATATGAGGAGGGGACATGGCACTCAAAAAATCCTGGATATCTCTGGGAGAAGCTATAGCCAAAATGTTTTGACATCATGCTTGGTAACATATCTGAGTTTTAAAACACTGTACCCCACAGGGACTGGCTGCTTTATATGAGCAATGTTCCCCAGCTTGACCTTTCTATGCCACTCAAAGCTCTGGAATAAACCTATAGCAAACACACAAAAACACATCTCTTGATGCATGCTCAATAATCCAGGTAAAAGAATCCTAAAAAGTTGAATCTGTTCATCTGGACGTAGCGATTTTTTAGTGGGAGAAACGTTTCGTCACCTTCTAGTAACTTCTTTCAGTTTCATGATCAATAGTATGCAAATTTGCAATTTGCATACTATTGATCATGAAACTGACCAAATGGCCCATTGTTAGTCAGTGGTGCTGGTTTCAGTCATTATGCAAATGTACTGTTTATAAGGTTGGGGAATTCTGCAGTCAGCTGAGACTGAAGAAGTTACTAGAAGGTGACGAAACGTTTCTCCCACTAAAAAAACGCTACGTCCAGATGAACAGATTCAACTTTTTAGGACACAAAAACACACTCCTTCAGTGTACATTTAGTTTTACAGCAGGTCTTACAGCAGGATACCTGGCTGGGTGCAAAGCAACTCTGT
>VUQS01073893.1:12725-32182 GCA_015108495.1 Heterochromis multidens
GTCCTTCTGCACCCACTCAGTCTGGCCTTGTTTTATCCCTTTACAATGTGGGGTTAATGCTTTTACCAAAAAACTACTTTCTTCCAAATATTTTATTAAGCCTAATTAAGCACAATTGCAATGTATATAAAAAAATCACCCAAAAGCTCAATTTAATTATTTTATTTATAAAGCACAATTGCAATGTATATAAAAGCTCACCTAAAAAGCTCAATTTAATTATTTTATTTCTAACAGACTCTATAACTCCTCTCTGTTGTGATATTTTAAAAATCTACATAATGCACATCAGCACTTTATAATACCATACTCTTGCAGCATCCCATCTGTTCTTTACCAAATGGGAGGATTATTGTTACCACTACAATATCACATGTAATTTATTCTGCTATCACTTAATAAGGAGAGCTCATAGGGAGGAATTGAACATGATTTATTGATATATAGAATTCATGGCCAATGGCTAATCACAGCAGAATGGAATCCCAGTGATGATAGGAATTAGGTCAGGACCCCTTGGAGTCTAGACACTGGTGGTGGTGAAGATAAAGATGGAGGCTTGGATGGAGCACTGAGTGACTTGGCTGAGGCGGAGATGGGGAGGAGGTGGGTTGCATGAAGGCGTCTGGAAGGGAGAATGACAGATGAGCTGTGAGATTGAAAGTACGCAGAGTGGAGGCTGATTGGCTTGAAGGAGGCAGGCAGAAAGATGACTGGACTAGAGCAATGATGTCAGCACTGAGTTTCATGGTGTGGGAAAGCACTGGGAAAGCAGACAGATGAGAGATTACAGATCTTTCTTATTGAACTTATGCCTAAGCTTCATTTATATTTATGTGTAAAGTGCTGTATGTGCCCCCTTCCTGATTTCTTTTTATTTTTTTCATGTTTGTCACACTTAAATGTTTCAGATCATTCAGGCGCCTCAACCCCCATTCACACCTTACATCAGGTGACCTCAATAGGTCACATGATAGGTTGGGGCAAGGTCTCACAGTGGTTTCACTCAAAACCTGTGGTGGTAATGACCCATGCCTTTTTTCACACCTTGGCTCATGTGATGACTCACATGATCAATAGTGGGTTAACAACTACCTCTCAAGAGACAACTCCCACTAGGGTTTAAATAACTGTGACTCTCCACCTTTTGGTTTTAGAACTGAAGAAGCCTCTTGGATGAGGGGTGAAATGTCTTCAAACAACTTAAACTTCTTTCAAGCTCTTAAATTGCTGTTACTTTAACGTCCATATATTAGCACTAGTGCATATATTTATGTAGAAAATATACCTGTTATACCTGTAGGAAAATTTACTTTACTGTACCCCATTTCTGTGAGTGTACTGAATGAACAGACATGAATTTCTGTACAGACATTAATAATTTCTACATGACAAATCCAGGTGACTTTGCTAATCTCCAAAGTTAGCAAAGTTTTCTCTTTTAAAATATATTATCATCTAGAAGGTGGATTGGACACTGGATACAAGATGGATACACATGATCATTGTCCCCAGATGCTAATCCAAGTGAGCTGAGTGATCTTCTTGCACCACCATAAGCTTGTGGTTTTGAGCAAATATAAAATCTACCACTTTCCCTTAGTTTTATTTTTACAATGTCATCATCAGGTCAAAATTTTATTTTGCTCCATACTTTGGTAATTAAATACCTGAAAAAGTCATGATATTCCCAGCAGAATCAGCTGTGCTTTGTATTTATAGAGAGAGTGGTGAGGGCAGCTGAGAAGATTATTGGGGGTCTCATTTCCACCTGTCAAGGGCAAAAAGGATCATGAAGGACATCATTCATCCCTGTCACACACTGTTCTCCCTCCTGGCTTCTGGCAAAAGGTCCTGCAGCCTGAAGTGCAGAACAGTAAGGTTCCCCGACTGCCATCAGACTGTTGCACATCATAAATGGATGTAACAGCTGAGCTCACCTCAGCCATACATCTGATTTTTGTATAAATTGTTTTTATTTATTTAATGTTCCTATACATGTGCAATAACCTGGTTCTGTTTTTATTGGGATTTTCTTGTGTTTTTCTCTGTGCACATGTTTTCATTCAGCAATGCATCTGTGATGTATTGCTGAATGATAATAAAGGAATCTGAATCTGATTGTAAACTTAGTTTTATTATAAAGGCTAATGGCAGAAAGAACTTAGATGCTTTAAACATTTTTAATCTTCCTTTATAGCAGCCTGATTTCTATTGTTATCACGCCATCAGGAAGTTTATTGACAACATTATAATATGAACAGAATCCAAACTGGAGTTACCTGGTTTTCGTATTTGAGGCTTAATTCCTGAAGAGACCATCTGGTCTCAGCCACCACAGAAATATGCTAAAAAGCCCACTTAAGCTGAGGCACCTTTAAAGTGCCTGGAAAGTACCTTCATGTAAATATTGAACTTGCTCACAGTTTGGATTTCACATATGGATCAATAGTGAAGCAATCTGGACATTAATCTCATTTTCACTTGTGTTTTCTTCTTGGCAAATGCTGCTTTAGACTGACAGTGTGGGATCTCCAGTGAAATCAAAAGATATGAGCATTTACATGGATTTTCTCATGAATATTTTATTACTATGTGGGGTTTCTGTGTTATTAGATTTTAGAAAAGCTAATTGACTCACTATTTATCCATGTAAATTTCTGCTTTTGCAAGCCTCCTTCTGAAAGACTGAGTTGAAAAGACCGTTTTTGGCTGTAAAATAGTTGAAAACTGCAGGAAAAAGGAGGTTGACTTTGAGTTAAGATACTATTTCCAGAAAATGACTGACAAGCTGCAAAAAAATCTTCCAAACTTTTATCACATGTGCAAAGGAGCTGCAGTCATCAGTATGGTATGATTTGCCCATTTGGTATGAAGACAATAGTTAACACAAAGTTATACATTTAACTGAAAGTTAACTATAAGATGTGGACAGCTAAAATTGTTTTGTAATAAAGGACTAAAGTGATTAAAAAATGTCGGGTTTCCACTTTTGGCTTTATATTTATGTATTCCAAAGCTTTCCATTTAAAATGAGCTGCAATTTTGTCATTTTTTAATTGACAAAATTTAATTAAATTTTTTAATTCAGACATATAGTGATGCCCCACCAATCGGGGCCTCTGCAGTTTCAAAACCAGAGCAACATTTTGTAATTGACAATTGTCAAAATATTAATACACTGAGGTCAGAAATTCTAGGAGCAATACTCCAGCTGAAGAAGACTTCTTAAGTTGAATTTTTCTTTTAACCTTGAACCTACATTTTGTGATTAAAGCTAGCTTTTTTGTTTGTTTTTTTAAACTAGGCTTCTATGTGATGCTCTTGGCTCATCTGGATTTTATGTAGATAAAGAGAACAAGGGTCAACCTTAATGATTTCATGGATCACTTGAGTTTTTCTCTACAGCATAACTGTGACGTTCAGTTGTAATTTTGAGTGAAACAGCTTTAAAACTATTGCATGGACTGTCATAAAAATCTTAAAATACAACAGTTTATGGTTCCCAGAGGATGAACCCTACTGATTTTACCGGTCCCTTCATTTTTCCTCTGCATCACAAACACAAAGCTGACTTATGATTTAGTGTCAAGTTACTTGTTACTAATTGTAGGGTCTTTACCTTACAAAATAAAGTGCCTCGAGGCGACTGTTGGTGTGATTTGGTGCTATGTAAATAAAATTGAATTGAATTGAATTGAATTGACATTAAATTTGAAATCCTGCAGATATTTATGCACCCCTTAAGTTAAATTATAATTGAAGTGTCTTTAACATAAGAACATTTTAATTACTACAGTACTGTCAATAATGCTGTATAAGTAATAACATTAATTACTGTAAGCTATACTGTGTACAGTGCAAATCAGCTACATGCAAAACTAAGATGGTGAATATGATCAACATTACACCTGCTAAACATCTGCATGTTGACATTATATTCAAAGCACCACTGTGGTAAAGTGCAGCCTTGCAGAATTGCTTGAGTGGCTGAAAATGTTTAGTTTTTAGTCTAGCTAAAGAATATCATTGTTTGAGACTCATTTTTACTGCCTTTAAGGTACATGGTGCCCATTTGGAGGTCTCAAAAGCTCGGGGCTCCTTTATAAAGTAACAGAAAAGATTTGTGTTGCTCTTGAAATAATCCTGACTTAAAATGTGAGGCGGGTGAGTCGAGAACAACTTGACCCGGAGCTCCACAGGGTGAAACTGTTGAGTCCATTTTAACCTAGAGTTTATCAATAAGTCCCTCTCAAGAATCCGGTAAATAATGGATCAAAGACAAATGTTACTTAAGATTTACATCCATCTGAGGGATTAGATCAGCAGGTCTGGACTTCAAACACCAGAAACAAATCAAGGGCTCATTGACATGTTTTGAGGTTGGTCATTGATTATTGCTGGCTGCAGTTCAGGAGCGTTGTGGGTGACTCTGACTGCAGAGCCTCCAGCTGGTCTGGATCTCCAGTGAAAAGTGAAGCTTCTGGGCAGAGGTTGGCAGGGAGCAGCTTTTCTCTCAGTGATGTTCAGCTGTTTATTTTTCTTATTTTCATAAAATGAATCCTTTTGGGTTATTAGGCCAAACGATGATTCATCACATCATAAGCAGAAACTTTGCTTCTTTAAGTGCCCTGCCTTTTCCACGTGGAGGGTCACTTGGCTCAGCGTTCATGACTCCCATCATGCCTTGCTCTTCTCCTGCATAATGCATTTCAGGGGAAACAGCAGCGTTGATCATTTCCTTGTCAATAAAGTTGTTAAACATATCAAAGCATGCTTTATTGATTGGTTTTATTCTTAAGTTAATGCACTTCAGAGTTTAAACTTGGACGCTCTTCCCTGTTTAACACACAGGTAAACATGATGTCAGCACTCCTTGCCTTAAAGGCCTTTGCTTTACTTTGGTGATAAACAACCTTAAGTGAAATTTTGATAGCTTTGAAATGAAGGAAAAGCCAATAAAATAAAAACATTCCTATGTTTTGTTTCATTGTTTATAGTCCAAATTAGCACTTGTTTTTTACAGTATCCAGGGCTTTTAAACCATTTCTAACTTGTCTTTTGAATATTTTTGTTCCACAGTTACAGCATTTTCTAAGTGGGAAGATTCATTTGTGTTTCAGTAGAGAAAAAAATCATATGAAATGTGTCTGTGGTGTTATGCTAATGAAGAGCTCCAACATCTAACATCAGACTCAGAAATTTCTCAGTATGCTGGAACAAAATTCTTACTGTTATTTTAAAATGATCTTCAAGCAAATGAGTCAACACCAGCTTTCAGCACAACATGCTCAGAGTGCTGGAGAAGCTCCAGGCAGCTTTCTTAATGACATTTTGTCATCCATGGAGATTTTATGACTCACTGATGACATAAACCTGAATAAATGAATGGAGAAACATGATGAATGCAGGTATCTCCATTAAAAACATATTAAATCAAATGAACTTGTTTTCTGAGTAAGAGAAGAACATTTTGGGGGGGGACCCATGAAACATTTCAGCCTGGATAGGAGTCCTCCATGATGACAGTGCCCACATCTCCAGGATGGCTCACTGACTGATTTGACAGCACTCACAGTTAGCAGATATCAACCCAGTGGATGAAAGTTCAGTGAGGAAAACAACTTTCTGTTTCTTTTCAGGCTCTTTCAGCTGACTGGGGATGTTCACGCTATTCAGATCAACCAATCACACTTTGACTCAGCCTTTTTGAACCAAACATCACATCATCTGCAAACTTTTAAAAATGCTTCTTTTTCTGCTGCTGTGAGCTGTCATTTCAGTGTCAGATCAATGCGCACCATTCACTTTACCTCTGTTTTAGTCAGAACCAGCATCCATGTGATTTTCAGCTGAACTCATCAGAACTCCCACTCTACATCACATCCATCCAGATGGATTATAGTGGTTGGTGGTTGCACTTTTACATTCACCAGTGTCTAGACTTCAGTCAGACTCTCTGAGAAGCTGCTCGCCCTCAGACTGACACCCACCCTCTGTAACTGGGTGGTGAACTTCCCGTCACACCCCAGGCATTCAGAGTTGGAAATCAAACATCAGGTTTTAGAACTGTAGGCTCAGGAACCCCCCACACCCCCAGGGTTGCACACTGAGTTCACTGCTGCACACTTCTTCACATATGATTATGTGGCATCCCAGACCAATACCAGCATTATAAGATTATCAGATGACACTGCAATCACTGGGTTGATCACTGACAGGGAGGAGACGGCACACAGAAGAGAAGTGGCAGGACTGATGGCCTGGTGTCAGGAAAATAGTCTGTCCCTGAATGCAGACAAGACCAAGGAGATGATTATTGATCCGAGGAGGAGGAAGCAGAAGCAGCAACAGCAGCAGCACACTCCAATATACATCAGCAAGACAGAGGTAGAGAGGGTGAAAACCTTCTGCCCTTCAGTACAGGAGACTGAAATCAAGGGCAAAAAGAGCCACAGGCCAACAGACTCCTGAAAAGGCAATTTGCACTGTTAGGGAGTTATGCTGGCTGTTTCCCTGAAAATAAACAAGTGTTTCCACAAATGTCAAAAGAAAAAAGATATAAAAGTAATTTTTTATATCAGAATACTGGATAGTCAGTTAAAGTTTTAATTTCAAACGAGGATGCATAAAAAAAACCCCCAATAACTTTATGACTGAAAACTAAAATTTAAGCTGACTAGTTTAGGTGAAGAGCAGGGGTCATCCATGTGAAAGGGAGACCTCTGCAGCTGCCTCTGCACACCATCCCACCAAAACAGTTCATATGCTTCCAACTTTGTGTTTGAATATTTAGAAATTTAAAAGCTGGGGGCTTAGAATTGAGCTTTGAAACATGCTTGTTTACCCAGTACACAATTAAATTACATGTTTGGCTTCTAGAGTTTTAGAATTAGTCAGAGAACTAAAAACATTTTGGTAAAATTAATTTTCCTGCCTCCAAGGAGAAAAAGCACAGGCTTGTTTTTGTGGTAAACTGGATTTGACTGGAGTGGTTATACCTCACCGGTAAGCGTCGCTGTTTCTCTCTAATAGACAGTTGGACCTGAAGGGATCAAGTCATAAAGAAAAGTCTCCTCCTGAAATTCATAAAATCCTCCTCGTAGCGGTCTTGCTTATTTGATGTTCATAGTTTTGAAGATGATTAAATAGAAAACTGTGCACTTATAGAATTATAAGATTAAAAAAGGATGCGTATGTTGCACGTCCCACCTCTTGCTTCCAATTATCGCAGGAGGCTGGATCAGCTCCCAGTGTCTCACTTCTGATTGGTTGAACCCGATGCCAATCCCAGGCTTGTCCTGCAGCCTCCTGTTGGAGAATAGTAAGTCAAATATAACCAAAAAGATAAAGGAACTTATGTCTTTAGCCCCCTATTTGCACTTAACGATCCTCAGCAAGGAAATGTAGTTAGACTATATAATATCCTAGTTATAGTTCCTCATTAATGTGGTTTTGTAGTGAAAAGGGGGGTTAACTGGACTTGAGGACTTGTTGGCTCCTTTTTCCGGCTTTTTTACGCGCCGTGCCAGCGCAGCTGTTTACGTACCTGAGTCCGCTGCTCAGCTTGTGCAGTGTCAACATGACTTTACAGCAACGGAGCCACTAAACTATCACGGTGATACTATTTTCTGGCGACAGAACTGGTGTGGTGAACACTGAACATTCTCACTGTGGAATAACCGGAGTCCAGGTGTCACCAGGGGAGACCCGATGTGGCCGTCTAGAGCAGTCAGCTGGGATTTGACAGAGCGCAGGAGTTTGGGATGCGAGAGACAGTCCTCAGCTTCTTTTACCTGGATTCAGCACGGCCTGCCCAGAGCCATGGCCTCTGAAGTGGTGCGCGGACTCTTCAGGTTACTGCTGCCAGTATGTCTTGCAGCTGGTGAGTTTTCTCTTTAACTCTTTAATGCCGAGTGTATCATATTTGATACATGAGTTTTTATGAATTTTTGAGAGTTCATCATCAGTGTGATTCCCCCCTCCGGAAAGCCTAAGTGAATTGAACAATACATTTTTAAGCAACAAATTGCAAAAGAATTCCGGATGTGACAAATATGATGCAAATTAAAAATCATTTATGCAAATTAATATTTAATTTCTTTTTTGTTAAATTTGTCAGAAGGTTCAATAAACACCCCATTTTCAAAAAGTTAGAATTTTCTGGCAATTATTTCATGGTTCAGCATTTAAAGGGCTAATACCCACTTTTTACATGTTTGTTGGCCTTTTGTGTTATTGACTATGCGCAAATTAAGGGTGGGTAATTGAACTAATATTAAATATAAAACCCATTTACTGATCTTATCCTGTACGTGATTACTGTACTTGCACCTTAAATGTAATTTTACTGAATAACTGTACTCTATTTGTGTTTTCTCGCCTTCCTACACTGATATAAATCAGCTGTGACATTAATTCTCATATATAAGTCTCATATATTTTAGTGCAGTTCCAGTATATTTGTATAGGATATTAAGAGCAGCATTCAAATTTATTAAGCAGAGCTGTCATTTACCAGCACTGTCCTCTACCTGTCACCTTTTATTGGAGTTAATGAAGGAAACACAGCAGTGACTGCAGAGTCACACCAAAGCGATGGTGTCTGTTTCAGATACAAAAGTCTGATGGTGAAAATGAACTGATAAATCTTATTTGTATTTATTTGTAATTATAAAATAACAGACTCATAGTTTACTATTTCCTTTTAATTTGATGCCTTTATTTTACTCTGAATGAAACATTTCATACATTATACTGTAGCAACCTTCACAATATTGGTAATTAGTTTTCATACTTAGTGGCTGTTAACGAATCACCAGTGCTGTTATTGAACTGTTTGGCTGTTGACAGTGTAATTGTTATTCATTATCATTTACATTATCATGACAGTGTTTGAGCTACACATCTTCAGCTGTTTTGTTCCTCTGAGTTTCAGTCAGCTGTGCTTTGGTTTGTTTACTGAATTTGTTACTCTGTTAAGAAAAGGTTTTGTCGTTGATCTGTTATTAAAAGTTACTGCTTGATTTATGCCTTTCTTATGCAGATGATCTATCATGTTAAAATTGGGAGCTCTTTATTTTGGAGACTCTGTATTTTTAATACTTGGATGAAAATCATTTGCAGTAGATGAATGCCTGCAGTCTAGAACCCGTGGACATCACCAGATGCTGTGTTTCTTCCCTTGAGATGCTCTGCTAGGATTTCATCTGCATGCAGCTTCAGTTGCTGCTTGTTTGTGGGTCTCTCTGCCATCAGTTTTGTCTTCTGTAACTGAAAAGCATGCTCTGTTGGGTTGAGATCATTTGACTGACTTGGAAATTGAAGAATATCCAATTTCATTGCCATGAGAAACTCATGGGTTGCTTTTCCAGTATGCTTTGCTAAGGGCATGCTTTCTATCAATAAGCCTCACTCAGTAACACCATAATGCATCATTTGACAGCCCAACGCCCCTTTAATTTCCAGCAGCAATTGTGAGAGTATGCATTGTCTTGATTAACTTGTGGCAAGTCATTTTAACAGTATGAATTAATAATGCAGAAAATATTATGCTTCGAGGTTCAACGTGTTGTGCATTCTGAAGTGCTCATTACCTCCGCCAAGGAGGTTATGTTTTTGGTAGCGTTTGTGTGTCATTCTGTCTGTAAACACGATAGCTCGAAAAGTTTTTAATGAATTCTGATCAAACTTTGTAGAGGTGTAGAGTGGGGCCGTGTTAACAATCTGTTAAAGTTTGGCTTACATCCAAGGTCTTCAAGGTCAACTTCATGATTTATTAGTCGAAAATTGACAAAAAAGCCTGAAAAACTATGATTCTTACAAGTGTGGTGTGTGTTGTCAACATATAGAAAGTACCGTATAAAGATTTAAAATATCATATTTGACCTCTGACCTCTCGCTCAAGGTCAATATATTGATCTGAAGGTCAAAGTGATAACAGTGCTATAGAGCTATTTAAAACTATGTTTCTTGTTTTTTTGGAAAACAAAATAAACTTTTGATCAAAAACTTTATTCATTGGTGTTTATTACTAAACATTTAAATGAATTTTACTAAACAATGAATTGAATGCTACACATGTATTATATCCACATAAATAAGCCTGCCAGTTTCCCTGCTCTTCAGCCGACACATCTGTTCCTCATCAGTTTGTTATCTGCCAGTACTTAAGGACCAACTCAAGCACTTACTCTTTGTTCCTGTGAAAAGAGGAGTAGTGTTTTCACTTTCTAAGAAGCTCACCTGCCTGTCCACCCTCTGCAGTCTTGTTATCTTCTGAGTAAATTTAGGACTGTCTGCCCTTTGCTTCATAAGCAAATCCAATTAAGAATCCTAAGATAATATTAACTCACAAATCTCCAATATTGCACTGGAAACAAGGACTAATCTACTTCTTGTCTTTGACAGAAGCCTATCGCAGCTCCATGAACTGAAACTCATCTGTGGCTCTTTGTTGCAAATTCCTTTGCTTAAATCTGTGTACTTTAACAAAAATAAATTTTGAAAAAGTTGCATGCGGTGTGTTGGGTCCTGCCTTAGAATCCACTGGATTTATCATCTACTTTGGTTATGACAATTAAACTTTATTTTGATGCTCAGTTAAAATCAAACATTGTGTTTTCAGACTTTTGCTTTCAGACTGGTGCATGACGCTCGTTACACTGCTGTATTCAAAGATGTCATTTTGTAGTGTTTAATCCTAAAAAAAGATCTGGTTTCTGTAATGTTCACAATCCCTGAAATATTTTGAAATTCTTGCAAAATGAAATCTTCCCATATGATATAAAGCTGCGCTTAGTGTGGCATTTTACGGCATGGAGGCAGATATAACCGCAGGCTGCTCAGTCAGATAATTGTCCCTCTTAACAGCTGAGGACTATCAGGTCTTTACTGTACTTCAAAACAAATGTCAGTTCATTGACTGACTTAAGCACAGGCTGTTTTAGTGATGCAGGCCGGATGAACAGATAATGAGGTTTGTGAGTGTGAAGTTTAGTTAGAGGAATGTTTGATGTTTTACTGCTATGAGCCAGCAGGAACATTTTAATGATTTTTACCATGTTTCTCTCAAATATCTGTTCAGTGACGATCTGACTGCCAGCTTCTACACTTTATTTTACTTTTGCACATTATATAATGCAGACAAAGCTATAAACACACTACTGAATGGGTGATTTTTTTTTTTGTTTATTCTAATCAAAAGTTACATGTTTTCACACTTGATTTGTGTCTTTGTTTCTGCAGCTTGCCTGTTCAGGTACAATGTCCTGTCCTTCGTCTACCTCATCTATCTCCTGCTTATTCCACTCTTCCCAGAGCCTACAAGCACAACAATGCAAGGTAAGTTTGACAATCCCACTGTGAAGCTGTGCACTTTCAGTGGCTATGCCCATCACCTCAAGAATCTTGAATCTTTCCCAAAGTTTGAATTAAATTGTTGTTCTCTGTAATACAAACCAGCCCTTCTCCAAGAGAGTTGAATTTCCTTAAGATGAGCGTGGATTTGGCACATAGTTCAGTCCATGAAAGGTAATATCGGTTAGCGCAGGCGTGAGTCCATCTGTAATAATAAAAATGATCCACGACTAGCTAGATCTGAGATAGAAAGATGTGATCCATTAGGACCACATCTAAGGAGTTCTTAAAGAAAATTGCCATTTTAGGCTCAGGTTTAGTTTATTTGCTCATATAATACCCATATAAATGATACAAAAGTAAACACACGAGTTTCACTGTTGAGAAGAAAAACACAAAAGAGCTTGTAAAATGTCTCTTAGAGAAGAAAAAAAGAAAATTGGGATGAGGACTGTTTTTGATAACGGCTAACCATTTCATTTGCTTTGCATTTCAAGTTTGGAAAGGCCATAATACCACAATCTGTGTGCATCTGTGCTATTCATTCATTCATTCATCCAATTTGAAGGAGGAGATGACTTTTAACCTTTCTGGAGTTTTGGTTTAGAAAAGAATGCAAAGCTACTTTTAAAGCTGGTAAACAAGCTTTCATATCATCTTTTGACAGCTATACAGAAGCCATTCATCCTCTTTAGAAATATGAATCACAATGGACCTCTGTGGTTTATGAGAAGTGACTGAGGTGACTGTTCTCCTTACAGGTGATGAATGTGGGATTTCAGCTGCCAACTTCAGCCTCGCTTTTACGCACTTCATCCACCACAAAACACTAAACAGCGCACCTCCCAGACCTCTAATAATATGGGCTTCTGAAGGAGACCACATGTAGTGTTTAATAATACATAAACCCATTTTGTCGAGGGAACGACGTCCAGTCCAAGATTCGTCTCTGCTCGTCTCCAGCTGAAATAACAATCAGGAAGTAAAGGAGGAAGAGAGTGAGAGGAGGGGAGGGAGCAGAGAAAGTGGACCACTTACAGTCTCATCAATAGTTAAAGAGCGGAGTCTTCTAGTAAATCTGAATGTTCATGGAGCTGATAGCTGCTGATTTCAAGTCATTCAACAGTCATGCCAGGATGTACATTAGGGATAATGATAACTGTGATATTTAAAAAAGGGCATATCAATACTGTGTCAGTAATACTCACGATGATACTGTTAATAATTGTGTAATTGTTCTTTTTATATGCTTCTATAGGTACAGACTCTCTCACCAGCCCAAACTTATATATTGAGTTAAGTAAAATTGCCAACAAACCTCACACAAACAACATTATAGATGAATTTGACTGACAGACATTATTTTTAATATTTTTTTCATAATGTATGTTTTAATATAAAAACATTCTGTCTTATTAGTTTTAAACAAGAACTGGGCCTATGCCTGATATGTCTGGACACGCTCATTGACATTATGTAGTTTTCCCTGAATTGCAAACTTCAACACTAACAGAAAGCCTGAGCCTGGTTCCGCCGGAGGTTTCTTCCTGTTAAAAGGGAGTTTTTCCTTCCCACTGTTGCCAAGTGCTTGCTCATAGGGGGTCGTTTGATTGTTGGGGTTTTCTCTTTAATTTATAAACAACTCACTTTTGACAATAGTACAAAACCCAAAGATATGGTTACAATGATAAGAAACAAATCCACCCATAAAATCTTGATATTAAAGCAGGTTTGATTGATGAAATTTGTGGGGATCGGAGCATGCCACAAAAAGTTTGAGAGCCACTGCATTAAAGCAGTAGGAATGAGCAAGGCTTTTTGCTTGAAAATCCAATCTTCAGTAAATCAGTTATCAAAATTGCCATAAGTTTATTTTCCAATCAAACAACTAATCATTTAGCTTTAGTAACATGTATTATATTAAGATACTTCAAATGGTGTCACAGACTAACCCTGACTTCATACCTAGTTAATTTTCCCATTGGAGGATACACTCATTGGTCACTTCATTAGTTACACCTGTTTAAGTGCTTGTTTATACAAATCCAATTAGCCAGTCACATGGCAGCAACTAAGTGAGGCTACAATTTGCACGGGCTCACCAAAATTGGACAATAAAAGCTTGGAAAACTCTGAGTCAGTCTTTCTGCTGCAACGTTCGGCTGGTAGGGTCAGAATTTGGTGTGAACACCATGAAAGCGTGGCTCCCTTCTGCCTTGTATCAACAGTTCAGGCTGCTGGTGGTGGTGTACTGATGTGGGGGAAATTTTCTTGGCACACTATGGGCCCCTTGGTACCAACTGAGCATCGTTTAAATGCCACAGTCTACCTGAGTATTGTTGCTGCACATGTATTATATCTTAACTTCTCACATTCAGATTTTATGAACTCCAGACCATATTCAACAGGTATAGAGTGCATACAACTTATTCACTA
Organism: Heterochromis multidens; assembly: GCA_015108495.1. NCBI lineage: Eukaryota > Metazoa > Chordata > Actinopteri > Cichliformes > Cichlidae > Heterochromis > Heterochromis multidens. Next base: position 26,520 of record VUQS01073893.1, read on the forward strand.
TGGTATAAAACAAGGACTTATGGAAGAAATAAAGCATTGATAAAGGAAAAAAAATGCTAGAATAAATGAAAACGTATTTTAAGAGAAAACCTCATTTACATAGATGTTTGCTCATCTGAAAAATAACAATATTTGGTAAGTTGTTTTGACTTTTAATGAATAAATTTAACTGAAATTATTTGTGCACCCCGAGTAGCAGGTTGGAGTTTCCCCAGAGAGGTGTTTCCAGGCGTAATTACCAGCTGCAAAAAAGAAACTATTGCCTATAAAAGCTCTTATATAATCAGAAAAAATTCCCCGACTTCAGACCTATTTAAACAATTCAGTTTTTCTTATTTGGTATTAAAAACATTTGTAGAGCAAACTAAAAGAGCCAATCCACAAAACAATATAGATGTCAAAACATTTGATGCAGGGGCGAGGAAGTGCTGATTAAAAGGTAAATTTAAATGTTAACTATTAAAATATTTTGTAGACCACCACCCCAACTCATAGCAAAACGAAATGTCAGTTCTTTTGTTTAGCCTTAAAGGGAAGTTGATGAAAGTTTTAGTAGCTTATGTTTATGCGACCTTTCACCACACATTGTCAGAGTATCCAAAACATGAGAGGAGTGAAGTCATCGGCATCAGAAAGTATGAGTTATCCTTCCAGTGTAACCTGCCAGGACATGCATCCCATCTGTCTGCCTCAGCTGTCTGTCATCAGGGAGGGGGCTGCAGGCTGACAGGCTCACTATGAGGAAGTTCCAACAAAAAGGATCTTAGTAACAGGATAATATAATATGTACAAAACATCTGGAACAATTGTGATGTTATCGTTGCACAAACAGCTGATTTTAGGTAGATATTGGTTTGATAGTTAAAGGGGAGAGGCTTCTCATATCTCTACCATTTACAGTCCAATTTGGTACCTTTAAGGTGTAGGGTAGTTTAATATAAGCACTGTGAAAACATTTAATGAAATTCATTTGATCTCTGTTTATATTTTGACCAGATAATCATAATTTCTAGTAACAAACATCGTTCTCCTTGACTGCAACATTCCTGTTAATTTATATGTTACAAACTTACTCTAGATACCAAATGCCAATTAGACACTGGCAGCACAAACTTATAACATGTGTCTTATTTTGCAGGAAAGACTCACATGTTCTACTCTTTTAAAATCATTTTAGAAGGAATTAAGAAAAAGATTGAGCTAAATTCACTGCTTTGTTGTGATGGTCTGTTTCATTTTGTCTTTTCATCTTTAAGGACATGCAGCAGTTAAATCTGTAAAGTTAATTTAAACCAAATGCTTGACATGAATAATTCATTAGGTGTATTTTGCTTTGAAAAGTGGCAGCGCGGCTGTGTGCCCAAGGATACGTGAGCATAGAGACAAACAATATCTTATGCAACTTGTTGTTATTGTTTTTGTGATTTACTCTCTAATGTCGTAATTGCAGTATTTGGCTCTTTGTACCTTCGAGGGCATTCTCAGTGGAGGTGAACATAATCTAAACTGTTGCTCTCATAAGAGCAACGAGCATTTGCAAGAGCTTTAACAGTAGGTGTTATATGCTTTGTTAAATCGGTACTGAAATGACAGTTTTCCTTGGGGGAGTCTTTTAGCATTCTTACATGACTTCACATAAATATTTGATGTTATGGGTGATTTATCAGGTTTATTTTTTGGCTTGTAGACTTCCAACAGAGGGTGTCTGGAGTAAACACACCATCTTCTAGTTTGGCTTTTTTTTAGAAATAGTCTTTGTCATGCCTTTTTATGACCTGAGATGCTTTTCCTCTTATTGTTAAGTCAGACAACAGGCTTCCTCATAAATTGAACTGGTCTTTAAAAGATTTAATTAGCCTTTTCTGAAACTGTGATTTGGCAGGACATTGTGTTTCGTCAGGTCTTAATGCTGTCAAATGGATGGAGTTCTTTGACTGGTTAGGAAAAAGAAGGAACTGTTAAATCCAAACAGTGCCCTCTGTTTTGAAAGCAGTTAAAAACGTACTCTTGGGACAGTATTTTGAATCTGAAAAGTGAAGCAGGATACTTTTTCAAGATGACCATTGGCAAACAAGACAGATGGCCGTCAGGCAACAAAAATGTTCTATTACAAATAGGAAAAATGGGGGGTAAAGCCAAACCAGTTGCAATGTCCTGAGCCTTAGTACCAGTTTGGATGCAGAAGCTCACAAAAACTCCTCATACCTCACATTTACAAGCATTCTTTTCCCCCATTGTGAAAGCAGTGGGAATTGCAAAGGGAAATTAGCACAAATTGTTTTTACTTCAACATTTACTGCAATAAGTCCAACGTAGTGTGTTGTTGCACACATTTGATAAGGTTAGCCCTCAGTGGCCCGAGGCTCAGCAGTAGCGCCTCACCTCAGCCAGGATATTGCCACACTATAGTAAAACTGTTGTGCATTCCCCACAAGGATGCAGTAAATTTAATGAGATGGAGATTTTGCCCAGTGAAGAACCAAACTGTGTAAAACAATTTGATAAAACAGGGCTGGTAGCCCAGCAAGAGACATTGCTGTTATTTATTAATCAAAGAACAAAAGCTTCATCAAGCTTCCCTCAGTGATGAAGATTTTCATTTTCATAATTAGTAAAAAGACCTACCGTTGAGAATTTTCACCATAACAACTCCTGACATTATCCCAAATACCTGTAGGTGCACTATAAAGTGGCCATGTGTTGAACAGCTGTGGCAGCTCCCCTGCCTGGTCTCATCCTCCCCTCCCAGGATCAGTCATGTCTACCAACAGCTGTATTCTTCACAATCAACACCTACATGTTCTTATGGTCTCGAACAGCCAAGTCCTTAACTGTGAACACCAACAGCCACCAAAACTGAAGAGCAGTTTCAGGTTCAAAAACTTGTTCTGCTGAATGATAACTTAGAGACTTAGAGGTCTTGTGGTCCACCAGAATGTTTATTTGACTTGTCAGTTGAAATAAGCTTTACTCAATTGTAGCATTGCCAGTTCTTGACCAGGATATGTATTGTGATCCACTGAAAATCCCCCTTGGGTGCTGTCCTAGTCACCCTTACCTTCTTTACCAATTCATTCAAAACAGCTCCAGACTCCAGACGCTGGGTTTTTCTATGAGAAACAGCTGTCTGTTTCCAAACCCATTCAGTCCTAAACTGAAGTCCTAAGAAAACTATATGAAAAGGCATTTTTAAAATATTGCACAACTCAAAAAGATGCAAAACTTCATGTTTGTGTTTGATAAAGTTCTCAGTATCTACAAAAACAAACCATCAAAGAGACTTTTCTGTGTTTCGGTGGATGAATGTCAGAAAGAACATGTGGGAATCCTTAAACTGAGCAGTGCTGAACTCACTGTAGCTGCTCTCCTCCTTTAGGCCACACAGGGCGTCTGCTCCAGTCGCTCTGCTTCACCAGTATGTCCTTCCTGCTACTCCACATCATCTATCAGATTACCGTCCACAGCCTCGTGGCCGGGAACTCCATCGCCTCCAACTTCAACTGTGAGTACACTGCAGCCTTTGTAGTAAATGCTCTAAGAGTAGTGGGGTTTGTTCTGTATACAGAAATCAAAAAAATCCCTCACTGGTCAAGAATCCAAGAAGCAGGAATGGAGTTGATTGATTGAGTCGTCCTCTGTTGTTCTTGCCTTCTGGAAACATTTAAAAAGACACGCAGGAAGCACCTTATTAGTTTTTAGAAAAGTCAATAGACTAATAAAGCTGCATTAAACCCTTTAAAGTCATTTTCTGCCAAAGTATGAGTCAAGGCAGAGGTATGTGACCGTTGCAGTTTGTTTCTTTGCACGATTACATAAACTCGCAAGCAAGTTTATGAAACTTAGTGGAGAAGTGGAGTATGGGCAAAAGAAGAACCCATTAATTTCTGGTATAGATCAGGATCAGTTTCTTTAGAAATGTGCAATAGGGCATTGACCTTGACAGAGGATGCAGTCTCATCGTATATTTTTATATATAATGAAATGTTTTTTGCAGGTAACTTATTGCCTTGGTTGTATTCACTGGCAAATCAAATGTGTTAAAATATGTAAAAATCTTCTTTTGTGTTTTGATATTTAAACAAGACCTCCATCTTTTCCTAACCTGTGAGAGCTTAACCCTGATTTACACTTGTTGCAAGTTGTTAATGGAAGTCCTGCTGGATATTCTTTTCACAATATGTAGGCAACCTGATGGTAGAACCATCAGGTTGCCTACCATCAGTGAGAAACTTGTGTGTTGAAAAAATGTCCAGCCTGCCTTAAAAATGCAAATTAGCTGCACAGTGCTCTATTACTTACTTAAGAGTTAAGTTAAATTAGCCTGATAAAGCAAATTTAATAAGCTTAAGATATTAAGTTGATCAAATGTTTGTGTCTGAAGAGTTTTTAAGGCCTCAGTCGCAGACCTAGTGCACATAAGCAGTTCCCTCTGATCAATCAGATTTTTTTTCATTCCCACATAGCCAAAATAGCTCCAGTGTCTGATTACACTTTTTTAGGAGGTGTACACATACAAGCTGTGATGTAGCTTTAGTGCTCCTGCAGCTGCACTGCTGGAGTTATGGTGTAAAGCAGAAGTATAAATGAGGTTGAACCTGACTGTAAAGACATTAACCATGCTTTAATTGCAATAAATGGATGTTTACGGGGGTGGGGGTCTAGATTCTGTGAGCCAATGTTTTACATATGTATTCATTAAAAGTTAGTATTTAGTGATGCTTTCAAAGACTTTTTCCAAAAAAATGTTTTTATTCCGAGCACTCATGCAAGACCAGATTAGATGAATTCTCTTCCTGTTTATGACCGACACGTGTGTCCCATCAGTCTCACGGGTCCTTCTGTGCCTGAACTCTGACCAGCCATTGATGCAAGGTCACAAAGTTGTATATCACCAGAAAAAAGTTGTAGCTTTTTCATAGCAAACACTAAGTGAAGACATGCACCATTTGCAGGAGTGAGAAAAATATGCTCTGAATAATAATTCTTTTTTTTTTTAGAGATACCCTAACTCTTATTGCATTTTGTCACATCATGAAGATTTATGGATCCGACACATTCCTCAATGTAATTAGCTTCCTTGTGCCATATGGCAATGTAGAAAAAGGGATGCTTGGTGCCAGTAAAGCAAACATTGTAAGTTACTGACTCAGTGTTGGGAAGGTGTTAATAGCTGGCCTTGTGTTTCTCATGAAACTCTGTATCAAACTGTAAAATTTGAATATGTCTAGACGGGACAGACCCTGACCTTATGTTATAATGACTTTTTCTCTCTAATGGAAGCAACGCGGTTTTCTCCGCTGAGAAACGGCCAGCTCAGAAGGCAGAACGAACCTTATCGCCTCTGGCAAAAACACATAGCACCTCTCAGAGAGGGTAGACTAAATATTCTGTTAAGGAAATCCTTATTACTGAAGTCTCAGGGGCTCTGGTTTTTGGCAGATCAAACCCTGGAGTGACACTATGAATTCTGTCCAGTTATATTTTATATAACTTTTTATTATCCATTCAGTGGAAGCACTTTGTAACGCTGGTTCTGAAAAGTGCTATACAAATAAACCTTATTATAATAATTATTATTATTATATGTAAAAAAAAAAAAAAAAAATATATTTAAAAAAAAGAAAAAAAAAAACAAAAAAAAATGAAAAAAAAAATTTATATCA
>VUQS01073894.1:1899-35032 GCA_015108495.1 Heterochromis multidens
CTTACCACCACCCCCACCCCCCCAACCCCCTCATGGATCACTCAACACACAAACACACACAGCTGAGAGATTTTTTTTTCCTGCTTCTGTCCTCCTCAGCCAGTCATCTCCTCAAACAGGAAACCTCAGTTTCCACTCCTCCTCCTCTGGGCCTCTCATTCCCTCTTTCTCTTTGTATTTATTCCTTCATTATTTGCCTTTTTTTTTCTCTTACATTTGTTGCTTTGTTATCTCTTTATGTTCATTTTCCACCTTCACTCTTGTCTCATTTTTGATCAAATACTGCACCCCATCCTGGTTTTAATAGTACAAAGATGGCCGATTTCTTTCCTGTATTTACACATTTTCTTTTAAAAAAAATGTGTGTATCATAAAGATTTCAAAAAGTTTTACTGGTTTCACCAGTTTTTCCATACTATTACTTAAAACCTCTACCTCTTGTCTTTGACCCTACTGCAAAAAGGCACACAGGATCTTACAGAAGATTATGTAATAGCAGCATGCATGGAGCCACAGGGGAAGGGCTATTGAGGAAAAACTGTTTTTGCTGGAGTCACAGTGGCTGGAATACAGAGGAGAAAAAAAAAGCACACATGTGTTAACATGCTTCAGGGAGAAATAAGCACAAAATTGCCACTTACTCTTTGAGGGTTTTAAAAAGACATTAGGCATATATCATCAACAAATAAAAGACAGAGAAGAGATACAAGATGCAGAGAAAGAGAGGAAGAAGGAGCCCCGAGACAAAACAGAGCAGAGGCAAAAAGAATGAGGGAAAGAAAAGAAGAGAAAAGGAAGGGATAGATAGAGTGAAGGAGGGAGAGAGTGCAACAGGAAGCTTCTCAGTGAGCTACTGATGGCCTCCAGCCAGAGCTTTCAGACACTCAGGAATTCCAGGCAGAAGGCAGGGAGGGAGGGAAGGTGCCAGGAGGGAGGGAGGCACTGAACGAGGAGGGCGGGTCGCACTTGTGGTTTGTTGTCAAAAGGGGACTGCTACAAGAGAAGGGACGAGCACACAGTTAAAGCGGTATCACTGTGTAGTTGATTCTGTTATGATGTAAAACTCTTGGTTAATGGATGCATTTTTTTGTTTTGTTTTTTTTAATCACTGATGTGTAAACTTGATTTAGAATTTCACTATACAGCAGTAGGTTATGTTTGTTTTGTTAAAGTCTCAATAATGAGTTTAAAAACCCAATATGTTGCACACAAAGTTGTGATCGGTATAAAGAAATGTGATACCACACAGCTACCACTGAAAATTTTAGTTTATTGATGGACAAAAATACCTACACGCCCTCAGAGTGAGTCTTTTCTGCTCTTCTCTGTTTTGCATCATAATAACTCAAATCTCTTTTGCATTTTGGCTGTTGGTCAAAAACAAATCTGAGACGCCTCTGGAAACCTGTGATAAGTGTTTTCACTGTTACCTAAAGTTTTCTAAAAATTATTAATTTGTCTATTTATTTAGAAATCCCTTTGGGGTTGCATTGGGAAGGGCATCCGCCGTATAAATCTGCCAAAATCCCACATGCAGAGCTACCCACTTTGGCGACCCCTTATGACTAAGGGAGCAGCCGAAAGTAGCTATTTAGAAAACATCTGTCAGAATGTATAAGAATAAAAAATATCATTGGGAAAGGGTGGCACGGTGGTGCAGTGGTTAGCACTGTCACCTCACAGGAAGAAGGTACTAGTTTGCATCCAAGGTGGAGCCCTTCTGTGTGGAATTTGGAGGTTATCCCCATCTCTGTGCAAGTTCTCTCCCAGAACTCCGGCTTCCTCCCACAGTCCAAAGGCATGCATGGGATTAGGTTAACTGGTGATTCTAAATTGGCTGTAGGTGTGATTGGTTGTCTCTCTCTCTCTCTGTGTTATCCCTGCAACAGACTGGCAACCTGTCCAGAGTGTACCCTGCCTCTTGCCCCCTCCCCCAATTATTTGATCCCTTGTGGACTGCAAGTGTATATAATAAACTGACAACACTGGCAAGACCCCTACCAATATATCAGTAGTGGTCTAGTGACATTTATATGCACAACTTTGTTGTTTTTTTTTATGGAAAATAATGCAAAAAAATGCTTGGGGTAATTTAGAAATGGTGTTATCATATTGTTTGTCCATTAGTGAGGTTCTGACCCCAGTGTTTATAATCTCACTGATTTATTCCCTTTAGAAAGATATCTGCATATGAACGTATTTAGAATCTGTGGGATAACAGAAGCTTTATGGTTTCCATTTGTAGTCTGATTAGTATTGGTCAAATACATTTCAGCTGGCTTATTCAGGCTGAAAGTCCAGTATAGAGGAAAAGAGGAGCACATTAGAGGGATTTTTTACTAGGTTATATTCAGACACAGAAAGTACAAGGTCTTGCCCCAGACATCAGTTATCTGTTACCAGAAGCTCTGAGTTGATGTGCTGCATATTTTTTAATTTGAATCAACACACTCCACCAGGCTGTGCATCCAACAGTAACAGCATCGAGAGAGACCTGACAACAGAGCAGCAATTCCACTTAGTCTGCCATATAGTGAGATTAGGCCTCGAATGATCTATAAAAAGCCATCTGACTGAGATTTCACATTGTGTCTGTAAGCCTTATGGCTTGCTAAACCAGGGATTATGGCGGTCTTGGTTAGGTGAAAGTAGTGGGAGTGGATGAATGGATGGAAAGAGAATGGGGGAAGGTTAAAACATATAGAAATGACTTGTATCAGTGTCTTGCAATAACATGTATGATATCATTTAAACTATTTAGATGGAAAAAATAAAGAGTAGAGGCAGGTAAAGCAGGAGACAGTGGCTGCATATTGGCGTGAGGCTAGGAACCTTCCTACCCAGCCTTAGTCAATTTATGAGCTGCTGTATGACATGAACTGTACATGACTGAGAGCCCACGTGTAGCAACATGTGTTTTGAGTCACTGGATTGTTTTTCTCCCACCTACCATTCACAATTGGATGGGCCACATAAGGTTTTAATTAACAGTTTTAATATATATTGTAGTATCAACAGCAATCAGTGGTAAAGAGCTAATCCCCCCCAAGGACATTGACTCTGACTGTTTGATGAATGCTTAAACGGTGAACCCATCCAACGCTAATGCTTATGGCACTTCACACAACCGTACCGTAGGCTTTGAAGAGTGGTGAGTAATCTTACAATAATGTGGGGCATTTCACAACATTTGGCATCTAGTGGTGCACCAATGGTGCAACAGGAACCAGTGAACTCAGCATGAGGTCCTACTGCCATCCGTGAGAAGAGAAGAGAAGAGAAGAGAAGAGAAGAGAAGAGAAGAGAAGAGAAGAGAAGAGAAGAGAAGAGAAGAGAAGAGAAGAAAAGAGAAGAGAAGAGAAGAGAAGAGAAGAGAAGAGAAGAGAAGAGAAGAGAAGAGAAGTTTGTCTCAGGATATCTGATTGACATCCCCACCCAGGCTTACTTTGACCTCCCAGTAACTCTGCTGGGCCTCTCTCCCCTCTGCAGCCTACTGAATGCATTCCCTCCAACCCTCAATCCTCATCTCTCATCTCTGCTCTCCCATACTTCCATATAAACAAAACGTGCCTCATCTCCATTCCCTCTTGACTTCCTCTTCACTTTCTACAGCTATATACCCAGTGTCTGTCATTGCTCTCTCCTCTTCTTTTCCCTCTCTTTTGCTGACTTCTCTCACGACTCTTTATCTCTCTCTTCTCTGCTGCATCCCCCCCCCCCTTTTCAGTCCATTCCTGTGGCCGCTCCCCACAGGCAGTGATGCAATCCTCTGACTCCTGCGTGCAATCACAGGGTCTGGAGTTGGAGCACCAGCCAAGCAGGGGCGTCACCACACCACACTCAGTAAGAAAGCAACGGCAGAGGAAAGAAGGGAGGTGGAGAGACGAAAGAAAAGAAGGAATGAAGCCAGTGAGGGAGGGAGAGTAAAACAGTCTGAGACTGTGTGAGTGCTTGGTGACAGAACAAAAAAAGAACAGCTATGATAAAAGTGAACAGCTATGTTTTATAAAGCAAAAGTTTGGGTAATTTTTTTTGCTTGAATGAGGTCAGCTATGTATTCTCTTTTGAGTACACTAAAAGTTTTCTTACATCTACTTATCTACTGGAGGAACTTCTGAATGACTTTAATTGATCAAACAATTGGAACCCCCACTCCCCAAGCTCCTATCCTCACATCAGCCCACTAACCAGCTGTGCCTGTTTTGCTGGGATTTACTGGATAGGGTCTGTATTTCGGAAGTGACGGTTCTTTGCTACTCCCACACTAGATGCTGTCGTTCCAGCTGACTCACACAAACATTAGCATTATTCTAACAGCTAGACGTGCAATATGAAATTTAAGCAAAGGAGCGAATTTCATCCTTTGATTCGGAGGTCTGCATTTTCCCAAAGTAAACCTCCTTTTCTCTGTATTTCCTTGGTGGGGCAGTGCAGATGACACATGTTAGTACTATGTGTATGCAATGGATGTGCAGTGGTATCCACTAAAAGACTGAATCTTATCAAGAAAATGCACCAAGTTAGGTATGGTGAAAGCAGAGTATAGCACTAAAAAGATTTAAACTTCAATTATGAATGAAAACATGGCTGGTTGAGCACGTGCATCCACTTCTGTTTTACCAGTTGTGCAGAGGCAGACCTCCCCTAAAGGCAGCAGAAATGAGCACAAGGTCAGGATAGGAATGCAAAGCACTGGCACCTGCCTAAATCTTTAAATTGCCAGGTTCTCTCAGTAAACACACACACACACACACACACACACACACACACACACAAAAACTACAGTTCCAGGAGTACACTGGTACCCTGCCTAGGCTTACTGTTAAAACTAAACAAATTTTCAATCACAAATAAAGCATTTAGATGGATTAACTCTTCTTGGGAAGCTTTTAATGCACTTGAGTTGTTGACAATTTAAGTAATGTTATCTTTAATTCACCTGTCTTTCCTCTGCTTCATTCCTTGTGTGTCTGGTTCAGTGTCACACACATGGAGCAGAGCAGAGGAGGACAGGTGATGGACATGCACAAACGTGTGGTGAAACAGAGAGCAGAAAAGAGCAGCAAAACGGCAGCAGAGACTCACACACTGAGCTGAAATTAAAAAAAAAAAAGTGAACATAAACAACATGACCCTTCAACTTCACTGTGTCATTTAACAGTTACTAATGTGTTTCTAATGTTAGGCAAACTTTGTTCACAAATGCCAGCTCTGACAAGTTAGCCCGATGCAGCAAGTTGACAGGACTGGTTTCATTAGGTTTGTTACGTGTCAAACCTTTGCTGTCAGAATCTCTGCAGCTCCAAAGCAAAAAATGCTCAGCCTCAGCAATGACTGCTTTTTTCACTCATGACCCATCTTCCACCACATAAAAAAAACCCCTATGGACAAAGTTAAAAAATGTGATTTTCATCAGAGGGGTCATTAATTTTCAGATCGAAGGAGGGCTTTACTGAGACAGGGCTAACTGTGCTGAGCTCAAATCCACAGCTTTAACATCTTGGACATTTAATAGCCTGGAGCCCAAGTTATGCTTTAATTTGACTTGGTTTAATTTATAACATGGAAAATAAACAGCCCATTTGCAAAGGGTAGACTGACATTTCATTGTTGTTTTAAAAATCTTACATGATGATATGAGACCACATTGTTCTGTGTCCACTATTGACCTGAAAATGTCTGTCAAGCATCCTTTTACTAGTATCTTTGCTTTCTCCTTCTCTTAGCATTGTTTATATGCATGCATTCTGGATGGGTTGGATGCCTCTGCCTGGGTGCTTGGGATATTCACACTTCTTAAGCAGCACAAGGCTGAACCACACCCAGGAACAGTGAGTATATTTGTGAAACTTCCTCTAGCAGCCTCTCTTGACAATTCTCAGCATGATCACCTGATAAAAGTCACATCTAAGTGTCATGACAAGTGAAAAAGAGGCAACATAAAAGAAAGTGCACATGGAAACTGTAAACGCATGCACAAACAAGAAGATTTGCCGTTAAAAACACACACACGCACACACACACATACACACTTATATATAAAAAAAGATAAGAAATGAGAATGTGAGTGGTTTAGCAGGCCAGTACTGTAAAGTTTGACAGCTTTGTGCAGCCTTCCTGTCTGTATAATGCGAACGCTGGCAGAGAAGAGGAGGCGGTGGCAACAATGACTGTATTTCGACAGCACTTCGACCAAGGCTCCACAGCAGACATTCAATCAAAAAACACTCAGGAAATACAGAGAAAACAGACGAAGCTTACGGGAGAACACATTACTCTCTACATAACACATACCCCGAAAGGCAAAAGCGCAAATGCAAATGTCCGAAAAAGACCAACAAAAAATATATTCAAAAGTTTGGGGATTGAGAGCCACTTTAAACTCAAACCTTATTCTTTAGCAGCTCTGAGTGTCTTTAATAAATGTTCATTCTCGTAATCTGTCTCCCTGTGCTTTCTTCATATGCGAAACAAGCCATGCAAAAGCTGGACAACCTTCAGTACTAGTCTGCAGTGTTTCAGTGAGCTAAGCCGGGTGCCTCCATGCTCTAGGTAATGGTGCAGTCATTGTAAAGAGAACATTAAATATTCAGGGAGAGCCAACAGCGTGGATGTGCATAATAGGCAGATGCAGGCGTCTTATCCTTATTGAGAGTGTGTGTGTGTGTGTGCAATAAGGTTTGTACAAGAAGGGTGTAAGCATACTCTATGTGCCCTCATTTGCGTGCATACACGTAGATGTCTGTGTGTAAGCTTTATGCATGTGTGTATGTGGGCGTGTTTCGTACCCGGGGTTTGCACAGAGTCGAAGGACCAGTGCAGGAGCTTCTAATTGAAAGGGATTTGAGGGATATGGCAGGAGTCAGCATGTTACGACATGCTGAGACTGGACTCTGGTGGGCTGTTAAAACCAGCAGGAGGTTGAGAACCACCAATGTGTGTATTTGTGCTTGTGTGTGAGCTTATGTTGGTGCATTGCTGTTTGTATTTGTGCAGAATTTGTGAATATGTGCAGTTGCAGAATTTATGTTCTGAGATTTTTGTGTCTTTATGCATGTGCAGTGTGGAAAAGACAGGCAGGTGTGTGGATGAGAAAATGAGCATCGCTCTCTCCTCTGACACTGACGAGGGGAAAATCCCAGCGCATTAAAGGGAAAACATCCCCAACAGGTGACAAGGCTTCGCATTAAGGATTCCGGAACAAATGCTGTTTTATAGAATATGCATGACATGCCAGGCATACAGGTGCTTGGTAGATGTGCCCGCACACAAAACAATGGTGAGTCTACAATCAGATGCTGATGACACCCAGAAATCTTCAGCACTATTTAAGTCTGATTTTCATTTTTTAGAAAAGAAACAATCAAAGAACAAATCAGCAACTATTGATCTCCACAACACCAAGAAATTGCTTTCTGTGAATGGACAAAGAATGAAGTAAGCACACACATTTAATTGCATTTTCATTTGAATAAAGTTCTATTATAGTTTTAAATATATTCTGTTTTATACATATATAAATTTACATATATAAACACACTATTATATCTATCTATCTATCTATCTATCTATCTATATATATATATATATATATATATATGAGACATCAAAGGGTGGAGATATTTTAATTACACTCTTGTCAGGCACACAACTAACTTTTCACACAGCAGCCCCAACCACCTGCTCTGTTTGACTTGAAAAGTTAGTCCACCACTCTGAAGTACTCGTCAAGATTTGGAGGTTGAGCAAAAATGCTTTTTTCAGTCAGGTAGGAAACTTTAACTTAAGATATAGTTTCCTTTATTTTCAGGCCACCAACAGACAAAAGTCACACACACTGTATACCAAGCTTTGTTTGTTCACAAAGCTCAGTATACAGCTGGATTTTGACCTAAGCTAAAGATCAAAGACAAAGCCGTTTCATCTAGGGGAATGTTGAGGAGTGAGAATCGCGAGATGTAATTAAGATAATTGTTGATCTTAATTATTATACCGAATAGCCTGTGAATACAGTTTCTGTGAAGACAATGGCAATACTTAAAAGTAGCTTCACCGCCCCTTGTAATTCTGACAATTCTACTATTGCAAGCTGTTTTTATATGTATAAAAACTGTTACATTTCATGTACTATACTATGCAAATACATAGAAATACCAGTCAACAGATACATATGCTCATTATTCACTTGTCCGCTTTATTAGGTACACCTGTTCAACTGCTCTTATTGCCAATACCTAATCAGCCAATCACATGGCAGCAACTCAGTGTATTTAGGCATGTAGACATAGTTAGACGACCTGCTGAAATTCAAACCGAGCATCAGAATGAGGAAGAAAGGTGACTTGAGTGACTTTGAATGTGGCATGGTTGTTGGTGCCAGACAGGCGGTTCTCAATATTTCAGAAACTGTTGATCTACTGGAATTTTCCTATTTAACCATCTCTAGGGTTTACAGAGCATGGTCCAAAAAAGAGAAAAATATCCAGTGAGTGGCAGTTCTCTGAGTGAAAATGCCTCGCTGATGTCAGAGGTCAGAGAATGGCCAGACTGCTTCGAGTTGATAGGACAGCAACAGTAACTAAAATAATCACTTGTTATAACCAAGGTATGCAGAAGAGCATCTCTGAACACACAACATGTCAAACTTTGAAGCAGATGGGCTACAGCAGCAGAAGACCACACCAGATGCCACTTCTGTCAGCTAAGAGCAGAAAACTGAGGCTACAATTTGCACGGGCTCACCAAAATTGAACAATAGAAGATTGGCAAAACATTTTCTGGTCTGATGAGTCTCAATTTCTGCTATGACATTCAGATGGTAGGGTCAGAATTTGGCACAAACAGCACTAAAGCATCCCGCTTTGTGTCAATGGTTCAGGCTTTTGGTTATGTAATGGTATGGGGAATATTTTCTTGGCAAATGCTGGACGCTTTAGGATCAACTGAGGATTGTTTAAACACCACAGCCTACCTGAGTGTTGTTGCTGATCATATCCAACCCTTTATGACCACAGTGTACCTATTTTCTGATGGCTGCGCAATGTTATCATGTCAATATGGACCAAAATCTCTGAGAAATGTTTCCCGCACCTTGTTGAATCTATGCCACTAAGAATTAAGTTCTGAAGGCAAAACGGGGGACCAGCCTGGTACCAGGAAGGTATAACTAATAAAGTGTCAGTGTATAAACCAACACCTGGGGATGGATTGCAAAGTTACAATTTCCTGTGGAATGGAAATGGTATTTTTTGGTAAGCTTACAGTTTGTTTCCAGAGCCTCCACACCACCAAGTGAAAGAGGTGGTGCCCATCAAGTTCTCTTTGTTGGGGGCAAACAGAAAGTTGGCTTAAAGGAAAGGGAGCTAAAACAGTGGGTGAACTGTGGGACTGCAGACCAAGTGTAAGATAAATAGGGATTATTTTGAAGCATGAATCATGCCAGGCTGCTATAGTAGAGTCCAAGAATAAAACTTTTGCCATCAGTGGCCACTGAAGTCAAACCTCATAAACCCCCATGGTAATATGTTTAAATCCCCCTTCCCAAAAACTTCATAACAGCTGGGACTCAGCTTTGCTAATTCAAGTCACTAAACTGGACCTCTATTGGTGCCTTTTGCAGCAATTTCAGTGAAATTATCAGGTAAATAATATGGCCTCCCTGTGGTCATGGAAGGTTGCTATTAAGAAACACTTAATGTGTGAATTTCATCTTTGATAGTGTGATGAGTTTTTAGATGATGTGTTGATTCTTTTAATTAAATAATCCATCACAGTTTCAAAGAGATGATGATGATGTTCACACCAAGAAATATTTCGTGCTTATTTGTCAAACAAAAAAAAAATACATCAAAATATTCAGTTTACAGTGATATGAAAAAAGCAGGAAATTTAATTTTAGAAGCTGTGAATGTTTTGCTTAATAAGTGACTTCAAAAAAATAATAATTATCAAACTTGTGATGATTAGATGTTTGTCAATGCTCTAATCTTTACAAATTAATAAGTGTGTGTGTGTGTGTGTGTGTGTGTGTGTGTGTGTGTGTGTAAGCTCATTTGTGCTATTGCGTGATTGTACTTTAACCATGAAATGGTTCAGAGAAGCAGTATTAACTAAACAGGCAGAGTACAGCAAGCGTGCACAAAAACAAAGCGCAATCAGATGGTCAGCAGCCAGTTTCTCTCTCCTGAGGCACCAATAGCGAAATAGTGAACTTTACATGAACATGGACCCATGTGACCTGCCTATCTTCACTGTCAAGTTTATATGCTTATTTCAGACCCTACTGCAAAATGAATCTGCTCTACTCGCTTACATACTGTAGAGATATTATTAATTTTGCTCAAATCAGCAAAAAAGTTGCTCTGGGGGTTAACTGCTAAGAGCTTTTGTTTTTCACTTTTCTTCACTTGCATGTAGTCTACAAAATGTCAACAAAATAATGTATAATCACGTGTATTTTTTGTTTTTTAGTCAATCAATCTACAAATAAAAGATTCAAAGAACTGATGTCATGTCCTTACATCTTCCCATCCACGTCCAGGTGTCCACGAGATGACGTCCAGGAAGGGGTTGGCCAGGTAACCGTCACTATTAAAGGAGTAATCTCGACCACCAAGCGTGATGTTGCTGAAATATCTGCATTGAATAGTGGCAGAAGGGGAGAGGACAGAAAGCACATAATATCAGTAAGTGAATTAACATTTATCTTAAAGATATGAGAAGAAAAGAAACAGAAATGTCGCTTGTGTTTGATGCAACAGAACGCCTGCCCTGCTCTCACTTGAAACTAAATCACAGCTCCTCTGTGGTGACAGTCAGGGCTTGTCTGTTAATCAAATGTACAGACGAATGATCAGACACACAGAATTGTCAGGATCTTTGAAGTCAAACAACTGCTGCTCTCGGCATCGGCTGCAGGCTCTATAGTTTGTCTGGTAATCACACAGGACAGGCCTTCTAATTGTCTCCTTATGTCATCTTGCTGGCTTCAAAACACAAAATCTAGGAGCTTTTTTTCTAATGCATGACAGAAAGCTTCATATGGAACAGCAGCTTGTAGTTGCAGACAGTGAACAGCAGGTAGCAGTGCAGAAAAATGGAAATGAAAACATCTTTCTCCTCTGTTCTTAGACATAATTTATAAACAAAGAGAGAAGAATCCATTAATCATTTCCCGATAATTGTCTCACCGTTTGTGCTGAGCATCATTTACAAAAAATTGCTGCAAATAACTTAATCAATTTCATGTTTGGAAACTACTTAGAGTACTCTCTCTATACAATATTGTGTTCAATGTGCACATGGAGTGAGAATGACTGATGTTATATATGAACCAGGATGATAACCAGAACTACTTGGGCTACCTGTTAAGAGTGTGCTACTTGTGTGTTTGTACAGCCTACGAGGAATATATTAAAGCTAGCTCATTAATATACATGAGACACGGTCTGCTTGCTACAGATGCTGTGGTAATTTCGCCAACTCACAACTACACGCACCAACAACATCTATTTTGCATGGATGATAGCCAGCTCCAAATTCAGATATCCCCTCTGTGCCTGCTCTCTGACACTGAATTTACCAACTCCACCCATATATCTTCCAGCTCATTCTGGCGAAGAACCAGACCTCCTTTCATAGAATAAACCATATTCCATCTCTATTTCTGTTCCTTCCTATTTCAAAGATTTTGTCTGGAGCTTGCCAGCTGTGTTGTACGCTCCAACCTAATATTTCTCCTCCTTCCCTCCTCATTCCTTTAGAGCTTCCCTCTTTCCCCTTATCTCTCTCACCTCATCCTGCCTCGCAGTCTCTGGGTCTGATTGGCATCCGTCATGCAGTTGGTGACAAAGTTTGGCCCACCCGTGGTTCCGTATTCCTTTCGCATCGCCACTGCCCCATGAGTCAGCACCGACACACCGCGAGCGATCCTTCGGCGGGGTTCGTCCCTCCAGCCCTGAGGCCGTACAGCAAATAAAGCCCGGGGCAGGTTCTCCATGCCCAAACCAGAGAGGGCTGGTCCCACAGCAAACCACATGTGCGAGGCTCCGGCTTGACCTGCGGCCCAGGCAGCTCGGAAAACCAGCTCAGCCTCCTCCTGGGAGCAGTACAGCAAACGTACCTGGAGGACAGTAGGAAGGCAGGGAGGGAACAGGGACGAGGGGAGACACACACATACACACTAGTGAGATAAGGAGGGGAAAGGGGAGACGTGGAGAGAGACAGAGGGTGGGAGAAGTAAGGGGAGAAAGATAGAGCTGGAGAAGAGGTGTACTTGAATGGGAGGGGAGGAGGTTGGATAGAAAAGGCCATATCAGAGAATAACAAGGATGCTGGATGAGGTATGAGGAGAGATAGCTGTAAGCTGATGTGATAAGGTTTATGGAAGTTGGGTGTATGACTTAAAAAGGATGCAAGCACCCTAAAAAGAGGGAAGACTGCATGGCAGCATGTGATGTGTGTTAAGCGAGAGGTGCTTAGCAGGGGAGGTCAGTGCTTAATGAGCTTGGGCCTGATGAAACAAGTTACATTTATGAATAATAAAAACAGGCGTAAAACAAGGAAGGGAAAAATCAAACGACTGTAAGTGGTGGAGCGGAGAAGCAGGGAAGAAGAGGTGGGGATCTGGAGGAAGAGGAGGGGTGGTGGTTAAAGACCAAACACACCTGAGGGAAAACAAGGGGGAAGAGGTTAAGCTCTGACATGTTATTAAAAAAACAGGATAGACAAAAAAAACAGGAGACAACAGGGGCAAAATGAGCGGATGGGGGGGAAATAGTCAGAGATGGGAAAACAGAATAGTCAGTCCTTAGAGATCAAAAGTGGGGAAGGGGGTTAGAGAAGAAAAGCAAAGGATGGTATATTTTGGTGAAATCAGGCCCGGAGAGATAAGAGATGTTTGTGAAAGAAGAGTTGGGATGATTGAGTGGGGCTGGGAAGAAAGAGAGAAAAAAATATTAAAGCTAGACAGAAGTGACACTGGATGAGTGCTCTGCTGCAAATGCTGAGGTAAGGAGGGATGAGGAGGGAGTAGAAATTGACAGGGGGGTTTTAAGGGTTACAGGGAAAATGGAGAAAGAGGGAAGGAAGAGGCAAGAGGGACTAGAAGCTGAGCAGGAAGCCGAAAAAAGGTGAGGTTAAATGCCGACAAATACCCAAAAAGAAGGGAAGTGTTTATAATAAAAGAAGTAAACAAAAAAAGCAAAAAATCTAAAAAACTATAGCATGAAGAAAAGAGACAAAGCAGAATTGAAGGGCAAAAAAGAAGAAGACAACTCTTTCATGCAATAGGAGTGGGGGGGAAGGTCAGGGAAACAGACTGAAAGCACATTTTGAGAATTGTGCCTTCATTGAATTTTGAACTGTAATGGCTTGGCAAAACAATCCTGCCTGTATGCCAATAAACCTCCAGTGAATTAGGCAGGGAATGAGAGTGACAGAGGAGGAGGAGGAGGAAGGAGGGAGAAAAACAGAGATTGGGAGACTCAATTGAGAAGCAAGGAGAAAATCAGTAAAACAAAATCAGTGAAACAAAAGATGCACAATATCTAAAGATAGAAAATGAGAATGAGAAACATACAACAGAGAAAGAGATGAAGAGAGAAAGAGCAGAAGAAACACTGACAAAGCAGAAGCTGGAAAAGGAATGGGACAAAAGTAAGAGAGCTGAGCTGAAATTGACCCAGACCTGCACAGGGCCATCTACAATGTAGAAGACATTATCATAAATGTAGCGCAGAGAAAGAGAGAGAGAAGACAGCACGCAATGCAAACACACATAGCATCACTAGCCAATAATGACCATTTTTCAGCCCTGCAATAGAGAAAAGCTAAAATAAGAGGACTGTCATGAAAAGCCAGGTTAAAAAGCAAACTCTTCGTATAGGAAACTCGCCGCAGGCGGTATGTTAGATTAACAGTGACACCAGCTGAGTGGAGCCTAAGGAATCCAATACACATGCACACACTTACAGACACAAATACACACACACACACACACGCAGAGCTGCAGTGGCCATTCTGGGACATTAGCGATGACATTGAGACCCAGACTAAACCGAGCCGACAGAAAACAGAGTCTGCGGCTGGGAAGACGTGCAGCAGCAGGGATGTACGACTGAATGAGAGGTAGCCATACAGAGATGGAGGTGAAAAGCAAAGCAGCAGAGGAGACTGAGCTTGTCTCTAGGCAAAGAAACACAGGAGGGGAGGCAGACAGAGAGGGGGGGTATAGGCATAAGAAAACGGACATGAGTAAAGAAATTGAACAGAAGGATCATGGAGGGGTAAAAGAGAGGTTGCTGGTGTAAAAAATGCGAGTGAAAGGCAGCCTGATGGAAGTGGAAGTATGAAAGAAGTACAGAAGGTAAGACGGAACAAGCATACAGTACAAAGGAATGAAACATGTCGAACAAAGCAAAACCACAAATCATCCTGGTAAAGATTAATAAGTCAATGAAAATTTGAAGAATAAGCTTTAGTTTTGATTGACTTTATTGTAATATACAGATAATTTAAGTTAAATCAGAGCCAAATAAAGTGAGTGAGAGTTACATAATGGGAAGCAGTTGTGTAGCATCAGCCTGTTAATGAATGAATTATGAATTAGAAAAAAAAAAAATTGGTTACGGTTATTTTCCTCCAACAAGCAGCTGCAGACCAACTGATCACTCATTACAATCTCATTCTGTGCAGCTAAACATTGGTTTTTTTTCTTACAAAATCCTGTTTATCTTTCTACAATCCAAAGTTTCCACACATAACAGGTATGACAGGCTGAAATCATCAAAAAATAACACGACATAAAGCATTTGTCCAATTTTTCAAACCTTAAAGCTTTTTAAAGGGAAAAAGGTGAAAATTGTATGATAAGTGCTTAATTTCTTCAGCGCTCTGCACACCACAGAACATACAATGCCACACAAAAGCCAGCCAGCAAATCAGACTGACTTGTGATTTTTCGTTGTACTGCTGAACTCTTTATGCTTTGGCAGATGGGAGGGGAAGAGAAGAACAGAGGGATAGAGGAGAGAGGGGAGAGAGAGACATGAAGGGACAGAGGGAGAGATGAAGAAGGAAGGAAAAAGCTGGGAAGCCACCTGTCAGAAAGGGGGCCCCCAATGATAGTCGCAGCACTTCCTCCCCTTTCCTCCCCCTCTCCCTCCTCCCTCCCCCCTGTCTCACCTGCGCCTCGTTCTCCTTCAGCAGCCTGCGTGTGCGCGCCCCCCCAGGGTCATCGGTCACGTTAAGGATCACCACGCTCTTCTTCTCCCATCCAATGAACGAGCCATCCGTCAGGCCCTCCACCACAGACAGGAAATCCTGGTAGCCGTGGTGGCGTGTGGACACCACGGAAAAGGAGGTCCAGTCGTACTCCTCCAACACCTCAAAGATGACCTCTAATTGGAGTGCGGTAGAGGAGCTGAACTGGAGAAAGATGGAACCTGATTCCTGATTTGGGGAAGATAGCAGCAGATGTGGTTAAAAATCTCACTGTAAAATTCACCGTCTATGTCTAAACTGTAGCTGCATTAGCATGAGTAACTAACAAACAACATTTTCACCAAAAAGAACTACAATGCCCTGGACTGCTCCATCTTTATGCACAACACTGAGGCTTCACGGGGCTTGAAGTTTTTATGGAGCAGTGGCACTCACGCCGCCGCAGGGCTAAAACAGCTTGGATTGTTGCACGAATTCTCCTATGACATCCAGAAGGGAGTGTTTCTAAAAAGTCTGTTCAGGAGGTGGGAGGGAATGAGGATTAGGCGAGGGTACATCTTCAAAGGAAGTTCATCAAAGTGCTACAATTTAATTCCTCAAGAGTAAATGGTTAAAAGTGTTATTTGTAAGCACAAATGCACTGCTTTTCATTTCTTTTTTTCCCTGTTTGGTGATGAAATGTGGCACTAGTTTTTCTCTGATGCATACACAATCATATCATTCAAAAATGTATAGTCTGCACACACACATACACACACGTCCTTACTCACTGACATACACACCGTGTCTGCTCACTGCCTCCCTCCCAGAAACATCACAGGCATAGCAATAGCCCCAGCTGGTGCCATTTACAGATCAAACACTGTAAAGTTTCTGCAGATCAGTGACCCTGACCTTCAGCTTGCCCTCCATCCCACAGGCACTTCCTCAAACCTTTTCTTCACAAACAAGATGTGCAAAGTTATGACATTGTAAGTTGTTATGGCAATATGAGCAGCTTTCCCTTTATAGTCCATTAAAAATCCTGTCAATCCACGATGCTTCAATATATACTACACACCGTACTAACATTGTTTTACCTGCTTTTCCTCACAATTGCAGCTACATAATCTCACATCTGGGACACTGGCCTCTTGTATTTCTTTAATTTTCTCCTTACTTTATCTCACGCACACTCAAGTTGCAAACACCTTCTCACCCATCCCAATTACAACCTCCCTCCTCCTACCTGTGGCATCCTCCCCAGCCCCGCTCCCCCTCCTACAGCCACTATGGGCAGTCCTGTTTGTGCAGAGACAAACTCCAGCATGGGGGCCAAAGGTCCCCAGGCTGTGCGAGGTGGCCTCTCCTCTTCATAAACCAGACCCTGCAGGGGCCGCGCCGCCAGCAGCTCACACAGCTGGGACAGTACTGTCTTAGGACTACTGTCATTCACCTGCGAGATGAAGGAAGGAATAAAGATAGACAGAGAGAAAAAGAGACTGGGTCAGTGTGTCTTGACTTTGCCTTATTCACATAGAAGGTGTCTGTAGTATTCATGGCATGTCTGGCTCCCCATACAAGCTGTGGTCAAAGAGCAGAGCTCCCTGCTCATTCAGCAAGGCCTACACACATAGCAGCAATGTGCTGCCTATTCAGCTAAAATAATGAGTGATTATGAATAATGGATGGTCATTGTTATTCCCCTCCTTCAAGTAAGGCTGAACAAGCACTAGATAGAGGAGACAGTGTCTAACCTGTAGCCAGATGACGTTAGCAGAGCCCCACTGGGTAACCACGCTCTCCCCCAGGGAGCCGTACACCCGGCCAAAGCCAGGATAAAGCACCCTTCCCCCAGGCCCCGCCACCGCTGCTTCCGCCTGCACTGTCGCACCGGCGTGGATCACTGCGATGTTGAAGTTCATCATGGCCCCTGCATCACGCTCCCGTGGGCTTGGCCGGAGCAGGAGGTGGGGGGAGGCGTCCACCAGACCTGCCCACTCTGCCAGGAGCAATAGGAGAGAGAGAGTAGGTATGGCGACCATGGCAACCTGCCGAGGGGGGGAGGCAGATATATATCGCACTAAGAGAGGGTGCCTGAAAGAAAGAGAGACAGCAAGAAGAAGAAAAAAGAAGGTGAAGAAGAAGAAAAGCACGAGCAGAGAGATTAAGTTAGACTTTTCTATCATGTCCAATACAAAGGATATCAAATCAAATTAGAGAATAAAGAAAAACAGAAGAAAAAGAAGAGAGCAAGTGGGACACACAAAGTAAGAGTTGTAGAAGAGAGAACGGGGAAGAAAAAGAGAGACTGCATATATTCAACTGCATAACAAATTCTGAATCCAATAATGGGGCAATGAAAGTTAGCTTTGGCTGGAGAAAATGCTGGACGAGGGATGCAGGATAGAAAAAAAAACAATGAAGGGACAAAAAAGAAAGCAAGACAGAGAGAAGATGAAATGGGTGCTATTTAGGCTGCAGGCTGAGGAGGAACAATATGAGGAAAAATAGAAACTGGCCGTTAGAGGAAAGGAGGGTGAGAGGGAGAGAGAGTTAATAGCAGACAGAGACAAAGATTGGGGCGGAGGTGGTTATTGTGCTGCATGAATGATAACAACAATTAAGATTACTGTAAACACACTTACAACTACGTTCACGGACATACACATGCATGCAAGCGTTTGAAGTCACACAAACATTCCCAAGATAAATTCATAGAAGCACTATGCCTGTAGAGCACCTTAATGATAAAGAGATATGAGGGTTAATGCAGTACACAAAAGTGTACGCACACACATCCACGCAAACAACCACACAGAAAGATAATGACTACCTGGGAGATAGCAGGGTTAATATGTGCACCGCACACACACTGTCAAAAAACCACAGCAAATCATTTTCAATTTACTCCTGGCGCCTGCTGCCCTCCCTCTCTTTCTCCATGTCCTTCTCACTTTCTGCCCGCTCTCTTGTGCTCTGCCGTTTTCATATTCCCCGTCTCTTCTCCCAGTTTTCATGGCTTCAGGTACCAGACACAATTGCATTGATTAGCAGGGGCCTTCTGACATAATATTCTCTCTAAAGTCACTCTCCCTCTCCGTGCCTCTGTTTGCCCTTTCCTCCCCTCTATGTTGTTCTCTCTGTCTTCATCTGACTCGCCTCTCTTTGTCACAGTCTGCCGATTCTTTGACCCTGATCAGTCTTTTGGATAAAAAAGACAGCAGCGAAGAAAAAGAAAAAGGGTTGGAAGAATAAGTGACTGGAGGAATGAAAGATAGGGAACAGCCACAAGAGAGAGCTGTGCAATGAATAGGAATGAAAAGTACTGTAAATATACAGGGCATATGGCTGTGTGGAGGAGCAGGAGACACGCTGGGGGGAGAGGACAGGACAAAGATGGGTGGGAAGGTTGGAGGTGGTGTAAAATATGACAGGAGAGCAGCAGGAAAAGAAATATTGATCACTGGGATGTGTATACGTGTTTGGCCTAGACAAATATACTGCCAAATCTCCTGTTTTGAGTGACAAGGTGCACACGAGTGTGTGGTGGGGACGTGGAGAAAGAGAGAGAGAGCAGTGGAATGAGAGGGCGAATAAGGGAGGCTGATAGGGTAAGAAAAAGAGATGGAGTTGTGGAGAGATAGGAAGAGACAGACTTGTTAGTAGAAGAAAGGGAAAAGGAGAATGTAATAATGAAGAGGAGAGGGAGAGAGAGAGAAATAGGGCTTTGTTGTTGTTTTTTTTTCTTTTTTGTTTTGTTTCTGTCTTTTTAGTGTCAAGGAAGCTGTGGTAGGAAAGGACAGACAGAGTTGGGGAGAGGGAGAAAATGAGAAAGCCAGAGACGGAACTGCAGGAATACAGTACATCATATCATTTGGTGAAGATGTATTCTACGGTGCCGAGCTCACAGCCATTAACTGTTAGGGCTGTCACTGTATTTTAGTCTCACGAGGTGTTTACGTTGCACTGCACAACCAGCGTGTGCTATTCCACCTTCAGTGAGCTTCGCTAGAAGTGTGAACAGTGCATTACTATATACAGCATCCACATTTCTTACAGTGTAGTCTGCCTGTTATCAAATGTGCAACTGCAACATCTCACTGAGGCGTGCTTCAATAAAGTTAATTATAAATAAATCCTCATCTAAATATATCTTACTATATAGTTCATTATTTGCTCTGATCTGTGAAATTTTGCAGACTGAATCATAAAAAGCATGCAGTCAGAGGGGCTTACATTTAACACACACGCAAGGAAAAAAAGAGAGGGAGAAAACGAGTAAGAGATTACAGTTTCATTTATTTGCTACCGTAAATTCATCTTTTGTTAAAATGCTGGGTTTTTTTTTGCATTTTAGTATGGCTTTCCCCCCCTTTTTAGCTTTAAAAACTATCCTCTTCAGTCCCTGGAGCCTCCTCCAGATGAGCGGTGTATACTCCAAACATACTTGGCAAGGGGCTCCCTACAATCCAGGGATTGTTTTACGTGGGATCACTTAGTCAAAAGGTGTATGGATTTTTAGTTTTCCTGAAAATTATTGAAGGTAAGGAATCCATTATGGTAGCATGTTAATGGTCGTTTCTTAAACATATGTGCATTATTAGGTGAACTGCCTGGATCTTGTCTATCTTTTGCAGATACGATAAATATGTAATGGATTCATCTCTTGAAAGGAAAAACAAACACGAAAAGCCTGAGTTTAAAAAGATTTAAAATAATAGAAAAGTGCTTTCTTTGATGTTTTTTTATAACTCAAACTTTGAATTCATCATGGTGCACGCACCTTCAATCATCATATGCTGTCTAAATCATTACATCAGCACCTTGATTAAAAGTATGTGTACTGCGCAGTGTTGATCTCTCAATTTGTCAATCAATCTTGTAATAAGCCGCTTACTGTAGCTACAGTTTTAATTATTTTTTTCTGCTGAGGCTGTTTAGTTTGTCTTTTTAAACAAAGAAAGTGGCATTTACACCACCACAGAAGCCAGCATACATGCCAGTGACTCTTAGAAGCAAACTAAAAACACCTTCAGGAATATTTACCAGGTACTTAAGAGCAGAGCATATTCTCAGGCTGACAGAGACAGCTAATCAAGAAGATGAGAGAGAAAACATTCACACAGGCAAGCCAGTCTCGTCTTTCTCTTCCAAAATTGCCAGCCAGTACTTCACAATCAAAACACATCTTATCATATTTCTGCTTAAACATTTGATTTACTCTGCATAATGCGCTCACTGCCATTCCAAATCATTACTTATAGGAATTAATGGCTAGTGTGTGTGCAGCTTATGCAAAAACTCTCTCCCTGGTCTGTGAAATATCAAAATAGGTTTGCAGCTTTGTGCAGCTGAAGGCAAATCAGCTTTGAAGGTACAGTACATCCTTCTATAAAGGAGAACAGCGAAGCCTATATTACTCCTGCCACAGCTAAAGGGACCAAAAACTTGTATAGCCTCTGAACACAAAAATGAAATTGATTCTTGGTGTCAGTGCGATGGTAGGGAAACAATCACAATGTTTAAGATCACCTACTACCCCCTCTGCTGTATGCTCGAGTGCCTGCGGTGACTGTAGAAGAGCGAGTCCTGAGAGAGGTGGGGAGCTCTTGGGTAGATGTCAGTTGCTGGCATCCACAGTTCTCTGAGCCCCTTTTACACCGAACTCCAATGGAGGCAGCATGCCAGACCTTGTGCTGCATTGGCTCTGCTGGGAAACATGAATGGGGATAGGAGTTTGGGTAGTCTGGAGTTTGTGCAGTGTGGAGTTGCGGAAGTGCAGTGTTCAGTGTTGTGTTTAGCCTACAATGAGGCTCTGCTGCTTCATTCCTTGCTGTCATGCAGAGTAATGGACCTGCTCTCAGCTGCCTGTGGCACGAGCTGCACTGAATCAGCTTAGGCCATTTTCCACAGCCAACAAAAAACATCTGAAATATATGCAATCTAATAAATATTCTACTATACACTATTAGAAGAAATTGGAGCTTCTCACTCTAAGTGCCTAGGTTAAGAAACCCACACTCATGAAGATGAAGACTCAATTTATCTCTTTTTTCATTTGTACACATTTAAGCCCAACAGTGTGCTTGAGAAAACGGCCATGTGTAGCCTTGATAATTTTATTTGGTACATAGCTGTACTATACTAAAAGATAAGATAAAGTGCCAACACAGTGTGGTGTCCATAGTGTGCATATATGTGAGCGTATCAATGTGTGTGTGTGTTGTGAGGGATAATATAGCAGTGTGTGGGAGCGGAGGAATGAAGAGAAGAGTGCAGCTGGAGCTCAATGCTCCTCGTGTTAATTGGCCCATACTTCAATCACAGCCACTGGAGTGTGTCCTCTCTGACGGAACAGATCCTCTCTCCCTCTCTTTCTCCCTTTCCCAATCTCACACTCTCTCTCTCTCTTTCCCTCCCTCTCTCTCTCTGTCCTGCTGCACTTGTTCATCCACTCATCCACTCACGCACTCTCACTTGACACACACATATAGGCACATTTGCAGACACATTCCCTTACTCAGTCTGTCTCACTAAGTCACTTGGATTTTTTTTGTGTTTTACTTGTTCATTCATCCTCTCATCCATTCATTCATTCAGTCTCTCTATCACCTCACTCTGCTGCATGTCACTGTAACTAACTCTCCTGCCCTCTCTCCTTTCCTCTCTTTCCAATCTTCCCTCTGTTTTCCTCTATTGCTCCCCATTCTTTCCCTCCACACACATCTTTGTCCTGCACTTCTTTCACTCTCTGCTTCCTCCCCTCCCTTCCTCACTTACTTCCTCTCTCTCATTTCTCTCTCTGTCCCTATCGCTCTCTTTCTCTTTGATCCCTGTCGAGTAGAAGAGCCACCAGGCAGGCGAGCGGCTCTTGTTCCCATTGTACATAGTGTGCAGAGTGATCGACAAGAAGCGCAGCGTGCAGCAGTGGGGCGTACAGTACTCTGTGTGTTTCTACTGCACGGCTGTAAACAGCAGTAGTAAAGCTTGCTGCAGCCACAGCTGCCTTGCTTGGACTTGAGAGCTGCGGCTATCATAAGCCTTTCAAATGAAAAAATGATGGCGGCATCTATCAACTCATCAGGTCCTCAAAGAGAAACACATATCACAATATTTTCATATAATACACATTAAAGCTGGTTGCTTCTGTTATGAGATAATTTTGTATGTGGATCAGTTCATTTCATTTAAGATTAGGTGATATACAGTATGTGAAATAAATTGTAGTTTACAAATTTTAGACAAACACGCATTCACACAGAGACAAATATCAGAAGTTGTACCTCTTTATCAAATAAACACTATAAAAAGAAGCTCTTTGATATTGTGTCTCAAGGCATCCTCTCTATTGTGCCTTCCCACAAATGCATAAAAAATGCAAATTTGTATGCTATATATGATTATTATTTCATATAAGCTGCAATTTTATATGAGATGGGAAAGCGAAATCTCCCCTTGGCTCTTCATGCCAAACATTTGTTTCTGGCAGGTAGTCTCCACATGTCCTTTTCATATTTCGTAACCCTTTGGAGGAACAAAATGAAACAGTCACCTTGACATCTCACTTTGATGTTTCTTCACAGCAAGACGGCATTTTATTCTGACATTTCAAGCTTCCATGTGGTTGTACAAAATGCGCCTCACTCCGAGGTTCAGAGTATCTTGCCTTTAATTCAGGCTTTTTTTTTAATGTTTTGGATTAAACTCCCCTGCCAAGAGACAGTGTCAATTAATTGGACTCCACTTCTGTACATTGAGGGGATAACTTTCATTACTTGAATTGGAGGACACTCCTTGTTTCTCATCCCTCTATGGATTGATGGAAATGAGATGAAGCTGACCTTGGACCCTGCCTCAGTGTTGCACTAACAATTCACTGACCTCATTTTTTAAATAAAAAGGAAAATGTCTTAGTCTTACCCTCTGTGGTTTCTGGCACACCAGACACACAAAGCAGTGACGGGAAAATCACATCCATTACGGATGATCATTATTGAAATATTTGACATTATCCACATCTCATCTTTCTACCTCACAACATTCAGGACAGAGTGTATAATTACCTAAGTGGAGAATGCCTTTAATTTTGCTTTATTATGAACCTGCACATGCCTGGTAATTGCAGTAATGCTCAGAAATGAACTCACATAACCTGAGAGGGCAAATCAGCTGATAAAATTCAGGCCTTTAATTTTTCTCTATAATAAGGCCTGGGCATCTTGAATTATCCACTCTCTCTTGCTTTCCCTCTCTCTCTCTGTCTGTGTGTGTAGGTGCGCGCGTGTGTGAGTGTGTTTGTCTGTGGTTTATAAGTCAAGCTACAGGGACATAAATCTGTTTACATGGTCATATTTTAAAGATCCTGCCTCACCTTTGGGGATAAAAAAGCATGTCCTCCTAACATAAATCCTTGGTTTAAGAATTATGTTTTGGCCAAGTAGTAGTTAGGTTTAGGTTAAGGGTACATCTACAGCAAATGAATGTAAGTCAGTGTAATTTCCTAAGAAGTGATGAAAACACAACTCTGCTGTGTGTGTGTGTGTGTGTTTGTGTGTGTATGTGTGTGTGTTATCTTTCAACCCCCTGTCATTCATTTAATCCTCAGGGCATTTCAAGCTCACACACAGAGTGCTTTGAGCTGTACAGTCTGCATAAACAAAATCAATTTGTGTATGAATGATGAACAGAAATATTCTCTATTCTCTATTTTATCTTTTCCCTCCCTCAAACTCACAACCAACACATCCATTCAGAAAACATCAGCAACAAATGATCTACTACTCTCCTGAGTTTTCAGACATAAATATCAGCGAGGTCATAAACTTTCATGTGGATAGGCCAGTGTCTGGGGATCTTGCAGCTGGAATTCATACCTTACAAAGCATTATTTCAATAAGGCTAAATGGCCTATACTAGCTTTACTTGAATGAATAAAAATGGTTTTGTAGGGAGACTACGTAGCTTATATGTCCAGTGCTAATGCTGGTAAAAGAAGCAAAAATATTTCATTTTCCCTAAACAAAAGGGAGCAAAGGACTGGAGCGCTGGTGTCTGGCCCTCCCTTCTTTTCCCATGTTGACTATGATATCACATAATTTACTCCTTCTAATGTACATATAAATTGTTTTCTGTAGTTGCTTTTTTCCCTCAAATCTCTTAAGATGTGCTTACAACACACAGCCTGGGGGATTATCTTATTACGTTTGTTTTAAAAAGGAATAAATTCTCACTGCTCAACCTTTTACAGCCATCCAGAAACTCTGAGGGCTTCAGGTTTAGGGAAAATAGCTTCAATATTAGAGCACTATCAATGCATCTAAGAATAAAAATGCATTCATACTGAGCATTTACATTACATACTGTACATTCATGAATGAAATGCTTGGCTGATTGATGTTTTTAACAAGCACTGAGGCTGAAATTAGGAACAAAATGGATGAAGGAGTTACAGCATATGCGATGAGGCAGTAGAAATAAGCGTTGGAATATTCAGCATTTAGCGGCATCGCATTAAAGCGTGGAACAAATACCACGTTTTTAAAGATAAAGTTAAATAGATTATTTTCCCATTCTAACTCAAACCAGTAGTCGCAAAGCCACACCGTTGCTTTGCTTCCATTAATTCCCTCATTGATTGGCCAGACGCTGGGATCACCTAGCCAGATCTAAATCAGTCACTAATTAAAAGAGCAAGATGAAAAGCAGCCGACACAGCAGCCCTTCAGGACCTGTAAGGTGAAACATTCTTTAACAACTACAAACTAGGAAGCTGCTCAAGACTCACAGCAGAAAAAAGCACCTGGCTCTGCATAGTAATGATTCACAATCTTATTCTGGGGATAAACAGATTAAACCGGTGTGGGAAACCTTCACTGATAACTACTGTGCCTTTGTACAAGGTCACACACAGGCAGGTGCCAACACACAGTTGCACAAGCGAGCGAGCATGCTCAGGCTTTGCACGTATGGGTGAATGTGTATAGCTCGTCTGCCACACCTTCACAGATGCACAACTGTTTAGGAAAATTTTAAATGAGAGAAACATTAAGTGCATCTCATTCAGAGGAAGGTGCCACATACATGTTGCTGAAGTCAAGTTTGAACACCACATAACAATATTTGATGCAGGTTTGAGCTGCATTCACAGCACATCTGGCTCTGCCCCCGCTCATACCCAAAGGTGTTAGCAACACTTCTGTCAGTCTATCCTCTAAACATTGGTGCAACAGTTTGGCTCAGGAAATGTACTCCCATGCAGACAGAGCAACCCAACCCCACCAGGGAAGAGGAATATAAGGATTGAGACCAGTGAATGTTTTCAGGGAGCCTTAGATGATTATAAGACAATAAGAGGTGGTGAGAGGTTAGTGAAGGGGATGTCAGAACCCCGCTGTGTTCTCTTCACCTCTAGGAGTTCACTAATCCTGTGATGCTTGTTTCACAGCAACAAATATGAAATGTCTGTCTTCTCTTGTTTTTTTAATTCTTGACACATGAAGCTGTGGTGTCTCATCAGAGATGTGTTCAGTAGGCTGAGATGGCCACAGCTCTTTCTGCCGGTTTCATATTATCTTTTACAGAATGTAATTATAAGCAGTGAGAAAATGGTTCATGTCTTGAGATATCAAAAATTTCTGACAGCTGTGCTTTTGCTATTAGAAGAGAAAAATAACCCAAGAGGCAAAAAAAAAAGTTGCAAAATGATTGCAAAGCCATCATTAAATTATTAAAGCTTCAATCACACAGGCCTAGAGACTGGTCAGCAACCTACCGGCAAACTCTGGTCACTAAGGAAAAATGTATATTCCCTTACTGGTTGGCGAGTGATTTGTGGAGATCACTGAAATTGGTCGCAAAGAGGGTGCTGCACCAAAAACCCCCCTGTGGTTGCTTTGGTCGTCAGCAGATTACCGCAGCTGCCCGTCATTTGCATGGAAGACACCATCTTGTCTGCAATCACTCGCTACTACTCGCCAAGCAGGTAAAACTAAAGTTGTGCCTTATTGCTGCAACCAACACGTTTCAAAAGGTGCAACTTTTACTTTGAAAGCAAATAGTCTCCATTTCCAGTCTGTGTCTGACTTTTGACAGTTTTACAAACACTCGATGAATAGTTGGCAAGTGTTTGCAGACAAGTCTGCATCTTCCATGCAAAGCACGAGTGACTGTGGCAACCTGCAAGTGAACAATCGCAATGAGGTTTTCGGTGCTGCGCCGTATACCTCTTTGCGACCAATTTCACCTAGTGACCGGGCATGTGGCTTTAGCATTCGATTTCACAGTGACTGCCATCAACCTTCAGCAACCATTCACCAACCGGTCAGGGAATACACATTTTTCCCTAGTGACCTGTGGTTACTTAACAGTCTCAAGGCCTGTGTGACTGGGGCCTAATTTACTTGTAAATGAATAACACCCATAAGCCACAATATTAAAACTCTCAGCCAATGTCATTCAAGTTTCCATTGTGCCAGCAAAACAGATCTGAATCATGGGACATGGATCAAGGATCTCTTGAGCTGTCCTGTTGCACTGAGATGTTGACAGTGGGGTTACAGGGTGGGGCCACAGTGGGTCAGACGTGTTCTGGCACATCCTGCAGATCTTTGATCAGATTGGGACCTGGAGAGTTTGGAAGTCAGGTCAATGCCTTGGGCTCTTCGTCATGTTCTTCAAGACATTCCTGAGCAGTCTTAAGAACAGATTTACTAATGCACTGCGCCAGCGCAAACCGGGTTTTGGCATAAAAAAAAGTACTGTCGGTATTTACAAAGAGAGTGCCGTGACAAAATTGCGTGTAAGAGGTGGGAACTCAAGAGATTTTTGCGACTGACCCTGTTGTATATGTATTTCTGGGAGTTCCTTTCTCAAGCTGCAAAATATAGGGAGGAGAATATTTAAATCAAGTGCGCAACTTGATTTACTAACGTTTGCAATTTACTGCTAATTGCGCCAATATTTAAAGCCAAAACTTTTTTTTTAAAAGGATGTCTTATTTTTTACACTTGATATTAAAATGAACTGGCTGCGCCTGTTTAGAAAACAACGCAACTTTTGTAACCACATCTATGAACACTATTTGGGGATTGCGCTCACATGCTATTTTGCCCCGTTTAGTAAATCTGCCCCTCAGTGCTGTGGCAGAACGCATTATCCTTCTGGAGGAGGCAGCTGCCACTTGGGAGTGTGCTTGGTCTTCAACAGCATTTAGGTGTGTTGCATATGTTAAAGTGGCATTCACACATGAGGAGCCAGTATTGTGTTTTACTGGTGTCTGATTGATGTATATATCACAAAAAAAGAAAAAAGTATCAATGTGATTCATCTGGTGTAAGTGGAAAAATTCTAATGATGAGGGACACTTTGTCCACTCTAACCATTATGGCATGACTACAGCAGTAACAGTGCACTAATATATGACTGATGACTCAACATTATCAAGTCAGTGATAATATTGAGTCAAAAGCTAACAACACATAACACATGAATACTCATGCACACACATACTCACAAAAACTAGTTTGTTTTTACAAAGTGACACTTCTCTGGGTAGTTCATGATAGGAGCTGTAAACAGCTGACTTAATATTTAGGTATAGATGACATGGAGCATCTAGTGCCAAGAATTGATTTTCTTTCCATTTCCTATACTGCTCAGTGCAAAATATGTGAACAAGTGTCTCTTTTTTCCCAAAGCTGCAGTCTTTAATAGAGTATATGCCACCATTAACCACGGAACAGATCACATAACAATCGCCCTGATGAATCCGAACAGGGGTAGCTTAAGGACACGGTCATTTATTGGCTCATTTGAAACATTAGATTCAAATTGCAATTACATAATTGAAAAGAAGGCATTCAGTCCTAATTACCTTTTTAAGAGATAAACTAAAGAAGGCTTCGATGTGAGAAAATATTCAGCAAGAATAATGAAAAATCACAACCCGAATGGAAAACAAATTAATTGTAATCCCGAGTCAGACTAACTGCATCTGTGAACATTGTACATTTCATTCTTTTCAGTGTCAAAAAACCAGGAGAGAGTCTGTACAACTGTCTCAAATCACAAGGCCAGTTTTAGAAGCTGGAGCTATTTATGCAGAGATGAGGCACATTAAAACAGCACAGCAACATCAAACTATCTTCATCAGAGCCTTTTTTCCATCTCTGCGCTGACATTCCCTCTTCCTTCCTTGTCTTCTCCTCCTTGTTGTACTGTAGATAACACACTGTGCAAATTCCATTCAGGTGCAAACACACATATTTGCATTTGCAGCAGCTGTATGGTTGGCACCTGTTTATGAAGGAATTTCACATTCAAACTTAATATAAAAATAGTCCAAAGCTATTTTTATATGAAGTGAAAAGGCAATAAAACAAGTTCGACTTCGCACCTGGGACCTGCACCTTGTAAATCGCACACTGTACAAAGCCTACTATAAATGCCAGCTCCTGGGTTCTTTGAGAGGAGAATGACATTGGGTTTTAACAAAGCTTGCTCCGCATGCAGCTCAAGGAAGACTCACAGATCTGGAGGCATGACACAATAGCCCAGGATGACTTGAGACATGGACTGCAGACACAGGCTAACGTAGTTTTTATAAATGCCCCCATTTCCTCTTTTTAATAACCACTTATGCTGTCATTTCCTGCCCCATCCATCATCATGAAGGACCGCACCACATTTCTGCAAAACGCTGCGCTCCGCAAAACATTCCTGCACATCTCTTTATTTTCTTTCATTACTTTTCTTCGTCCTGCCTTTCCTCTTTGTGTCTGTGAGTGTGTATGTGTGTGTCTCTATGTGGTGTGCACACAAGTGTATATGTACAGTACAGTGTATAAGAGTGTGCATCTCTTGGGCAAGGTCCCAAGGTCCTCTCTCATCCAAAACTGTGTGTTTGTGTGTGTTTGAGTGCCAGTATTCGTTTTGTGTGTATTTTTGGGTATGCTCTTGGTGCGTGTGTATTTGTGTGTGTGTGTGTGTGTGCGTGTGTGTGTCTGACTGCATACCCATGGGTCTCTCCCTGAATGTACTTTTTGAGAGTTTGTGTGCCTGTGTATTGCATGCAGCCATGTGAAGCTGTGTGCCTGCTTTCTGCCTCCAGACTTTATTCCCTAAACAAGCCGCGGGGCTCTGGCTCAGGTTTGTGTGTGTGTGCGTGCGTGCCTGAGTGTGTGCGCACACCTGTTTGATAACAACACTGTGCAAGGAGTGCACGCTAAATTGTCCCTCAGTTTTGTGTGTGTCTGTGTGATTTTGTTTATCAGTGTGTCTGTCAGCCAGCCTGTCCACCTGTCCATTTGATTCTACCTCCCATCTGCTTGTTAGGTGACTATATAGGTGATATAGTATAGGTATTTGAATGCTTTGTATTTGAATGCTGGGCTGTAACTGACTGGGGGTGGCACCTCAGAAGTCACCATACTAAAATGATACAGTTCAGAAGATCTAGCAGCATAAATGTTTTGATACTGTACTACTGTACTGTATTTTGCAATGAAAAAAAGCATTTTAAATGACACTGAAAGCAGTACTTACACTGCTTCCAGCAACAGCTTACTACTTCAATTACAACTTTATTCGAATGCCCTATTCTGAGAGACGTTGCTCTCTAAAACATGGTGAACCAGTGCAACCAGATGATTTCTGTGTTTCCTGCAGCTTATCACAATCAAATGCACCATAATGTTACTCGAATATCTAATTAGAGGTTAATTCTTTGAGTTGTCACTGATTGCTTGGCAGATGTAACAGAACTAATCAGCAGAAATTTGAGGTACCTGCGCTGATTTTACCAAGAAAGTTGTTTTCTTAATGCTGACTAGCAGACAGAGTTTAAATTAGAATATATTAGAATCACCAGTATACTACAGTTTTATGATTTTAACTGGAAATTTAAAAGATCTGCCATAAATAAAGAAGTTAATGCGATTTCTCTACCAACTCTTACCTATTTGGAGCCTATGCAAGGCTGACTTCTTCATGAACGATTAATCTCCATCTACCAGTCAAAACTTCCCTGTCCAGTGTGACATGTTTAATTGTCTCTTTTGGTCCAGTCAGCAATCCCAACACCAAGTATTTCAACTAATAAAAAGCAAAAAATCCACACTGGAGAAGCTGGAGCCAGAGAACATTTAGGATTTTTTTAAATCTGATTTTGCTTTAAAATGTCTGAAATGATTGAACAAAAAAAATAGTTGCTTATTATCTGCTTGTTCAGACAGTTCATTTATCATCTCGACTATAACTGTGCAACATTTCACAAGTGCTGCTTCCTGAGGAGACTCAGATTTATCGAAAAAAAAAATCATTTGAAACATCACTAGTTTTAATATTTATCCCACACTTTACTTTTAGTTGTAAGTGTTGTTTTGATTGACAGTTTCATTTTAAGGCATAGCAGAACATCATTTAATGTCTAAACACCGGCATCACGTAAAAAAAAAGTTGATTTTAGACATAAAAAGCTTTAAGGCTGTAGTATGCAATTTACACTTTAGAACAATTTAGACTGTAGAGAAGAGTCAGTTTGATAAATTGTGTTCCCTGCTGATTTCAATGGAGGGCATTCTTTCCTGAAATTATATGGATTTGTTTAATGAGCACCAGTCAGAGATGTTATCGTAGGAAAATACAGATTTGTCCTTAATGAGTTTGATTTATTTACTGCTGTGAGTAAGCCAAAGAAGAGTTTTCATATGAAAACAGCATAAGACATTCAAATAATTCATAAAAAAGGGCATCTCACATCCCACTCCCACCACATGTATTAAATTCTGAGCTGCACTGCTCCAGGCCAAAGTGAATATGCAACATGTTTATCAATACAACCCGAAGAAGTGTCCAGAGGAGAAGACTGAGAGAGAGGAGTACAGTAATCGCTCCAAAACAGCGGCCTCTGATCTCGTTAAAGACTAATTGATGTTCTATGTTAACGAGCTTTACCTTAATTAGTGGTATTAAAAAGAACACTGGGCGCCACGTGTGGAGACGGTGGGAGAGGGGTTTGGGTGGGCGGCAGGGTTGAGGAAACCATCTACTAATGTTGCATCAAGCAAATGATGAAAGGGCAGGCGGGAGAAAGGGAAAAAAGCAATAGGAAACCTTGCAGAGGAAGTTACAGGTTGCAGGGGTGAGAGTTTTGACGGAAAGGATAGAGGCGATAGGAAACAGGGGGATTGGCAGAAGCAGAGACAAGCGAAGAGAGGACTGAGCTAAGCTTGAAGGGTTTCTGTGCCAAAGTCGAAGAATCAATGAGATGAAATTGATGAAGAGCAGGGGCTAAAGAAAACAAGCACACAAATAATGACTCTATTCTTCTCTTGATCTCTTCTCATGTGCTTTCCAACTATGTCCCCCTCTGAGATTCAATTCCATCCAACCCCTATCTTACTCTCCCCTTAGTTTTGCTGTCTTTCCAAGCCCAGTTCTCCCCTCATGCCTCCTTCTCCACCTCCTCCTCGTCCTCACACCTTCTCTCATCCTCATCTCTCTCTCCCTCCACACCTGCTGTCTCTCTCATCCTCGTCCCCTCCCCTCCTGCCTACCCCTACTCACAGCTGGTACAGTACAGCTCTCTCTGGGCAACTGTACAACAGATCGTCAGAGAAGAGGGCTCTACTGACACTGAAAGCAACACATTACGGGGAGCAGTGCATACAGCACAGTGCTGCAGTATGCCTGTACGTAAATTTCTTGTGAGGGAAAGTGATAAACTGTACAGAGCACATCACCTGTGGGTGAAAGAGCTGATTGAAATGGATATCAGCTACAGAATTCAGCTGAGAGAGAGTGGGGGGGCAAACACCCCACAGAAATGGGGAAAACAAACACATTAATTCCAATTTCCATCTGGATAAATGTTGGCCTCACAATGCATTGCAACTCTCAAACACTGCAGCAAATCTGTAATAGAAGCAACACTGTGCCTCTCCATTTTACAGGTCAACAGCATGAGCTACTTCATTGGTGGTCTTTTTGGTCCAAGGCCTTTTTTTTCTAGAAAATGAGCGATGACGATTGTGCTTGTGCCTGTTATTCACTCTATTAAAGTACCATAATGAAAAAACAAAAGTTATTTGGGCACCCAAACGGGGTGCAGAAAATCTACCTACAGAGTGAAATCTCTCTCACATACTCCTTTACGCAGCTGAGGAAAAAAAAAGAAAAGAAAAAAAAAACGCCTGTTCCAGCTGTCTGAGAATGTTTGAGGTAAGTCAGCCTGTTGGGGGAAGATTCCTCGGTGGCAACAGAGGGATAACTGTGCGCTGCCATACGCCCAAATATTCAGCGTATCGGGATATAAATAGATCAAGAGGAAAAACTGATCGGCAATCTTGCGTCCTTAGCGCTAGCTATGCAAGACGAGCAAGCAGACGCGCTCACACACAAACACACGCACGCACTAACATTGACCACGCAGCCCGAGAAAATGAGCATCAACAGATATGATCACCTCAATTAATACATCCGCAGCAAAGTGAGGGGGAAACTGCAGCCCGCGCCGGTGTTTAAAGACTTAAACGGAACACAAACTCTGTCTTTATTAATAATGCACAGAAAATTCCTGGCAGACAAAATCATAGCCTAAAGGTTTAGTCTATATGATTAATTGAACTGCCGGTAAACTGTGTGTGTGTGTGTGTGTGTGTTTGTGCGCGTGTGCGTGGAGTGAAGCAGCGAAAAAAAAAAATTGCCTCCGCACTGCAAATATCATTAAAATAAATGTACTTACTGTTTTTCACCAGCCTTTCCCCCCTCTTTTCCTGGGTCCCTCCATCCTTTTTCACATCCTTCCTTTTTGAGGTATCCGTTTTGCGGGTGTCCCCCCTCACCGCCGCCGCCGCCGCCGCCACACACACAGACACACACGCTGTGAAAATATATATCTAAATATATATATGTTCTACATGTATTCAATTTC